>NNCF01126842.1:0-106898 GCA_002313205.1 Laupala kohalensis | reverse complement strand
CCCGTGTTTGCCAAACACGTACTTACTAGATGTTAGTCCCCTGGGGCGAGGTAGGAAAATGAAAGATACCCTAGCCCTAATGGCGTCGGGATCGAAAAGAACAAGAGGTGACCAAGGGAGATCAGGAAAGAGAAAGGAAGGAGCATGGCACAAGTAAGTGGAAGTAATGCCAGACTCAGCTCGGGCCCCGTGTTCGCCAAACACGTACTTACTCGATGTAAGTCCCCTGGGGGGATTATGAGGTTCTCATTCACTATACTCTCTCATGAGATATTTTATTAATCTGCCTTCTATTGATATCCTTTATTCAGCACTATTCCACTCCTATTGTCAAAGTATCCCTTAGATTTCCAAGCCTATTAAATACTGATGAAATAACTTGTTTATTATGAATAAATTTCAATCCTTCGATATCCAAAATGTCTCTTGCACTTTGTTCTATAATAAATTTTGCTCTTTCATTCCCATACATATTAGTCATATAAAATGTGTTTTGGCGTTTCACCAGCTTTCCCACAGCAACCTATTTTATCTTTTCTTTTACCATCCTGATTATGTATTGTCTGAAATTTCCATGACCAGTTTAAAAAGAAAAGAAAAGAAAACGATGAAAGAAATAAAGAATTATTCACATTGCAGTTTGGTACACAAACCTTTTCAAAGAGACTTCAGTTATTTCGTAGCCAAAATTATTTTTTCATATCTTCTTTAAATTAATCTATTTTATTAAAAGATTACATTTTGAACTACAGTACTCCATAGTTCCACACATAATTCTTTGCTTTTGTTTTTAAAAGATACATATGAATCTTCAGAGATGGTGTTATATTCACAGATTATATTAGGTACTGATGAATTACTCGTAGCAGCGCTCCACTAGCAAGGAGCTGAACCAACCAGCCCCCACCACCCGTTCAACTGGTTGCTCGCGTAGTGAGTATTGACTTATAACTTACTTACTCATCGTTAGATTTGCATCTCCATAACCAGTGATCGGAAGGAGGAGAATGCGTCCTGAAATATTGTACTTGCTGAGGATACGTGCAGATGGAATGTACACATCATACCAAGCATGTTTGTTGTCCATGTCAAATCTGAAATGAGTTCAGAATGTCAACATAAATAATACGGATACATATGCTTAAGGTACCCATACACAATCAAACTTATTTGTCAAACTTGGCTCGACGAGTTTGTACAACTCCCAAACTTCACTCCTACACGATCAAAATTATTTGTCAGGATCGTGAGCCAAGTAGACCAGTAAAACAGTAAAATTGATCGTGTTTGGGCAAATTTTGTGAGATGGATACACACAAAAGTAACCTATCTGACAAACTTACTGTCAAATCGTTCGAAAAATAGGTTTAATCGTATATGAGCATGGATATCTATTTATACATTCAACAAATTAGATCTTTATTTTGGTCAGCGAAATTTCTTCGTTATCCAACAAGAAGAGTGTGAAATTACATTGGTGTTAACTATTTATTTCACGGTTGAAGTACTTCGAAAAAATTGGATAAATATATGAGATAAACTTTTTAATATTAACTTTTTTCAAAAGAACTCCACATTGAGTGACTTGAGTCAGGAGTTTTAATGACGAAGTTAAAAATTATATTATATAATGTGTATCCAAAGGAAGAAAATCTCTTCGAATCCCAGGCAGGAATGGATCAAAGAGACGTGTGGGTGTTGCGCGCGGCACCCGCACTTGGCCGGCGCGGAGAGGGAAACCACCTTTTCTTTCGTCTTCTGCCACTGCTAAATAACGCAATCCGGTCTTTAGGTAACTTGGAGGAGACGCCTTCTCCGTTAAGTGATCTCCCACCAACCTCCCCCAGAACAAATACCCAAAGCACCAGATACAAATCTAGCGCTAAATTAGCGTTATAGACTGCTCAAAACTGCAGCGATGAACTGGCATGTCGGATCTCATCACGACCAGTCACGAAAGCCAGATACTTACTCTAAATTATATTTTTTATTTATAGAAATTAATAGCAACTAGATAGAGGTGTGCGAGACAAATATACCTCAGATGCCCGAAAACCCATGATTACCCAAAACTTTATCTTCGTAAACGTTAAATGATGCAAGAAAATGTAACAACAAATTGAAAAGACAACACAAGAACCTAAAAATAGCCTAAAAAATCTATTAAAAAATAAACGTGAAGTTCACATTCCAAGACTTACAAATACTTCATTAAGTTTCAATGAACTAAAATGTTATACGCGATGAATAATATCAGCGACAGTGAAGATTAAGCCTAATTTTACGCTTACTGGAACGTTCCAATTGTCAATCTTTGTAATTGCTATTTCTTTCCATAGGTCGTTTAGGCGATCCATTAACTGGAAAATTTTCCACAACATATTGAAGTTGCATTATACATAACTGGAAGTTGCTGTGTCTATAGAAACACCGTAACGGCGTTAAAACACTTAAGTCTGGCGTCATGCGAACAATAAACGGACGCAGGTACACGAGTAGTACACGAGTAGCACGCGACGATATTACTGTGAGTTCACTTGGCTAGCGTCCGATACTTTCTGGCCTGCGACATTCTTCTAGAAACGCACGACAGTTTCATGGGCGGGAACTAGGAATAAAAAAATCATGGTCGTAATAACTGGCGAAATAGTCAAGAATTTTATGATTTCAAGGGTGCTAAATCTGGATATGAAATTATTTTTTGTATAAAATTGGGTGAACATGGTAAAGAATGGCTTTGAAGCCGAAAATGTGCAAACTCATTTTAGGTATTTTTTTCCGTTCAACTCGCGATTTTTCGTCATTTATAAATATTTACCTTCTAAACCTTAACAGTATAGTTTTCAATTATTGTTTGTGAAAGCCACATGACTTAGAGAGTCGTAACTTATTTTCCAACTGAGTGGTAATTTGTTAAACATTTCGTGTGATTTTACGAGTTTGTGAATTGAATTGGAAAAGTTGAGTGAGCAAGTTTAGAGTTTGGAGATTTTACCTACATCGTATTAAAACATAAAGTATAAGGAAGTTTTTCACCAAGTTGTAGTTCATAATATATAATAGCAAATCAATTATAGAATCTTAAAGAGCACCGTCCGAGCTGCCAGCGAGGCGCGCTTCGCGATTTCAGCACAACAGGACCCACGTTCAGAAGAACATTTCTTTGAAGGAACGTTTATGTACTTCAGAGTTCGTTCTATTATTATGTTTGATGAATATTTTATAAAAAAAATTTACAACATAATTTAAATTGAAACATTTTTATAATTAAAATCTAAATCAACACTCATTTAATCAATTGAATTATTTTGAACTTTCTAGCATATATTGACTATTAAGTACGTTACAATATTTAAAAATCGATTGTTGATTCGCAATGAAAAATTGCACATAACATTGACTCAATGCAAAGGCTCGCAGTGGCCCAATGGTAACATCCTCGCCTGGTTCGATAGTATCCTGGTTCGAATACCGGTGCTTCCGGGCGCCTGAGGACGGACGTTGAGAGAAGGTCCGAAATGTTGCAAAATGAAAAAACACGTGTTGTGAAGATATAAACTGGCAAAGACAATGGATAATTTCCAAAAAGATTGTAATAAAAATGACTGTTAACAATTTTTCAGATATTACTTAAAATTGTGGAAGTTGGCAATTCGCGTTAGGAAGCCAAATTTCATTATTTTCGGTAAAGTTACATGACTTTGGGTGTATAATAGATTTTTCCTGTATCTCTCTCTCTCTCTCTTTCCGCTAGCAGAGCAGAAAAAATGTTGATGCAATAGTCTGATAACAATAGAAGAAAACAACTTACTCGACTCTGTCTATCCGGAGATCCCGCAAACCGGAGAAGTAAACTTTTGTTGCCACTAAGTTGAGTCCAAGTGGACCATGACCGTCATCAACCAAAAGTTTATCAATTCGCAGGGGGTCCAACTTAGGAACTTTGTACTTACGGTCACCTGTGGAAGATACAGAACTTTGATCAGAATATATTTAATATTTACGAAATACAGTGACAAGGATAAACTACTGTCGAACCTACAACCAAACTCACGAAGAACAGATAAAAGTTGGGGTTTGCATTCAATCTGTACTGAAGAAATAACACAATGAAGATTTCGCTGTGATCAAAACATTTTTGTGACTGACAAAGGCGACATAATATGCATTAAAACATAACTAAACGATGAACTCAACTACATTCTGCGAACATAGACTCTAATAACGCATTTTATATATAGTGATATTTATATTTATACAGTGATGTATAAAACTACAATGGGGGAGGGACAAGATATGAAGTTAGCAAAATGAATAAAATCAAATAATCGATGTTAAGATGGTTCGTTTCCGAATATTTTTCACAGATTGTAAAGCATTTTACGCTTTAGGAAAATTTTTTCTCAAGAATGTATGATGTTTGAATCATTACTGTCAACTCTATTATTTGATAAACACGTCTCTGATGTTTATCTTGAAAAAGTCTAGTGTAAAAGAACTAATATAATACTGTCAGTTTTTAAATTATTTTAATGATAGCGCAAAAGAAACACAGCGAAACCCCTTGAAAACTTCTGAGCAGGTCAAAACATATTTTTCATTAGAACATATTTTAAGGAAAGATTTCTAGCCAAAACTTTCTATGTGTTAATTTTAGAGTTTTAGTTTATTCAATGGCTTAATTCCTCCATTAATAAATATTAAGTATTTCCATTATAACTTATTATTGGGAATGAAGTGGAACTCTCCCCCTCCTCCCAGTTACAAGCCTGCATCTGAGTTTGACGTGGTTGAAAATAAGTCAACCCATAAATAGTCCTTTCATCTAAAAATCATTATGAATTGATTTTATCTCATCACATGTGTGATACATCAGTGAAAAGTCAAACTATCCCAGCATAACAGGTCCTGAAGGTGCCCAAGGGGTTCGCGGAGGGTAGAGCTCCGTAATTTCTTGGCCCGGCACCAGGAAGAGGAGGTGTGTTCAGTATCTTCGCTCCGGTCGGTTTGACTATAGGATAGACCTTATACTCATTTTACAGCAGACTGAGTAGGTCTGGAAGTCAGTATGGATGTTGAGGTGTGATGAATTATCCTCATCCCACCGGAGATTGAACCCCGCCCATCCAGCCAGCAACTCAGTGCTCTACCAACTGAGCCACGCTGAATCCGTAGGAAATCGTATTAATTCATTATATGTATGAGGTAAAAATTAAAAAAATCACAAATCTAACACCATACCACACATTAACACCGAATAGGAATAAAAATGGAACAAAATACGAGTTTGTAACACTCACCTTTCAATATCTGTGGCCAGGCCTCTCGTGCGTTCTTCGTCGAACACTCGGACAGATCGTTCCTTGGAGCACTGGCGTTGCACGTCTTAATGTAAGACGCTGGAACAATAAAAATGGAAACTAAAGAACTTGTGATCGTTTATTATTTCTTAATTTACGTGAGCATTTATTTCTAAAAATGCGATGGAAATTCAAATTAAGAGGATTTTAAAAGTGCTCCATAATTAAATATTTCTGTCCCTTTCACCCTTTTTTGCCCAATAATTATTATTGTCGGGAATATTTTTAGACAAGGGGATCGATATCTTATATCAAATCACTTAGGAAATTCAATAAAGGAACATGTGTACTGCCACTCGAGGTCCGCTAAGGTTGTATTCGGTATTCACTTAAGATGAACTGGTGGCAGCTCAGAAATCCATTCGTCCCCTCAGACATCCCTCAAACAGAATACTTCAATCTGGATGTATGATCCTGCCAATATTCGAATTCAAGGTCACTGGAGTGGGAGAGTTTGAGGTTCGTTCCTGACGATTGGTTTCAAAGATAAAATACGATTAAATAAAAATATTCGAGTAATATCTTAAGTTTAAAACAAAGGAATGCAAACATATCAAAACAAAAATTAGGCAATGAATAAGTAACTACTTAAAAGCATCATTGAGTTGTCATAATATAATATTAAAATCATTGCATTACAATTGTGTTCCCAGATTTCACAACTTAATTTTAATTATGAACCTATTTACGTTTTCATATATTATTCAATACGTACCGCGACTGAAAAAGGATAATAATAGTCTCGTGTATTTGTAAAATTGCTTCTCATAATATCAACATAACAGACAAGTTTTTATATTCAGTTAGAAATCTCGTGAAGGTTGTGTTGTGTTTAATTTAAAACCTGTTCTACCATTATGTCATAAAATGACGCGAGAACACAGCCATAGAAAATGACAAAACGAGCACATACTAACAAGTAACTTTCTATGAAAAGACTTTACTCGTAACACACTGAGATGAAATTAGAAAAGTAGTCATACGAATGAGAAAAGTGAAGCACTAACGTTGCTGAATAACAATAATAAATAATGATACCTTGACTTTGAAATTCCATCAAGGAAACAAACTCTTGGATGCGTAAAAAATATGAAAAAAGAAATGAACGTGATGAAATAACATACACCAAAAACACAAAAATATCATATTATCCCACACATCTACTTGTAAATGCTTATTAACTTGTGAATGAAACCCCTGCGACATGGCTTTATTCTTGTCATTTGACTAAAATATCTCGAAACGTTCATCCCCCTTTAATATAACGGATAATATCACTAATAAGATTTGTTTATTTTTCTAAATAAATGAAAATATGTTGACCATGCAAATAATGGTAATTCAATTTCTTGATTCATTAAAATTGTTAAGAAGATTAACTGTCAAACATTTCACATAATAACTCCATTTTTTCAATATCATTTTAGAATCGTGATTTGAGTAATGATATTTTTAAAAGAATATGATTTTCAAATCATTTTATTTTAATGGAGTGATGTGGGATAAAATATATTTTTTCGAATTTTCACTATATCATTTAAGCCAATAAAGATAGCATTTCACTTTTCATTTTTGATTTGTCAAAGTAATTCAAAAATCTAATTCAAAAAGAGTGAAAAATGGTAAAAATGATCTCAGGTTTTGGTCATCTGCGCTATTAACTTATGTGAGAATCACCACTCCTACCTAATCTTCATTTTAAGGAATCTTCATTATCACTGTTACGAAAAGGATATAATATTGTTTCGGTTCTGCATACAATTATATTTATATTTCTTTCAATTTTAATATTTACTAATTTTATCTATTCCAATAAGAAAAAAAAATAGCTACAGTTTCTTACAAGTATCGAAACTCAAGACCTCGAATAGCAATATAAATGAAAATACGCACCAATGTTTTTGGAAAATCTACAATTTGATGAAATAACTTACGTCACTATTTCATGTTTGTAATGTGTTTTGGTGCTGTTGTGTATTGAACACATTATAAGGTATGCACGAATATTATTGGTGTTTTATAATTAATTTTTTCACAAATATCACAAAAGTTCTGCGAGCAATTCCGCGGGTATTCAGACAGTTTAAAATAAATTGTAAGTAATACTAAAAATTCCGCTACCTTTTTTAGGCAACCTACTCCCAGCGGTTCGTCTAACACTTATTTTAGTATCTGTTATTGAACTCTGTCAATCTAAGTTGTTCATTAATGCACATTAGAAGAATGAATACCGACATACAGAAAAAGGTGTGTGAGGATCATTCAATTCATTTTATGAACGTACCCATCCTGGTCTGGGTTTTTCTCCGGTTTTCCTTTGGGTAGACGCGGACATTTTATACAGACTTCCTATGCTCTTGCCTTATGCAGACTCTCTATTGAAATAATAAATCTTGAATTTTGAGTTATATTAATAGTTACGATTTATTAACAATATTTCCCGAATAATCTATGGTTTATAATAATACGTACTTGTGAAATAACTGCTATGTTTTTTATTGAAAACAAATTTGTTAGTATTATTTAATATTAAAGAATATAGTATTATTTAATAAGACGTATCAAACTATTTTTATTCCTATCTTAGGAGAGTGAAATGTTAAATTCGCATCTGCCTTGATCGGAATTGATGTGATGGTCCCAAGTTTGCTTCCAAAAAGTTTTTTAGTATATTATCCTCCATGTGGCCATACGCTGCTTGTAACTATTATTTTGACAGTAAATTTACTTTATATTTTTATTTCAAAATTGTGTCGCGTTTTATATTCGTACACAATAGCAGACGGAAGGTTGTTAGGTTATAATGATAAGGGTAGAAACATCATGTGATGTTGCAGCGCAGTCTTCATGAGATGATAAATTTCGGAAAACCGTATGGCGACACTGTTGGGATATGGCCTGTGAAAAGAAATGTGGTTAAAGACGATTCTGATGGGGGCAAACGTACCTGGTCTGAAGACAATAGATAGGTCATTCCAAACGACCTTGGTAAGTATATCTCGGGAGGAATCCTTTGAAGGGTCTCAGGTATATGCCCCCATCGAAATCGTTTAAGGGCATTTTCCTACAATTCATTCACAGACTACATTCATACGCTACTATTTGAAGTAAATAAATTACTAATATACAAATATTTGCAATAGTATGAAAATGTCATATAAAATATTGTTTTGTTCCATATAAAACATATCTATAATTTTACATTAATTATAAAGGATAAAAATAATTTACAGCATTTATAAAATCTTTAAATATAACGAAACAAAGAATGTCTCAAGGAAGGTAGCGTGAAAAAAAGTAAAGAGAAAATCACTTCTTACACTAATTCACATTCTTATACTCGAAATGTTGAAAATCTTTTCTTAACGAACCTCGACAATACATAATTTTCCAGTGAAACGTATTTAAGTTTTCAGATAAAAATATTCGTGAATTTATTCATCAATAATTTCGTACTTAATGTATCTTAAATACAAGTTCTAAAAGAAAGTTTATTGACACGGACAAATTAAGGCAGTTCTTTAACAACAAAAATTAATGTAAAAAAGAATGGTATATAACTTACCATTAGATTGTACTGTTTGAGTTTTTCCACACGAAGGACATGTTCTTTGTTCTACTATCAACTTAAAATAAACTAAAAACTGAATCAAACAGATTCGGTTCATATAATTGTTGCACATAAACAAACTTTGCATAAACCCCATTTCACGGTGCTTACAAGTGTTCTCTTCAAAAGTTATCCTAAGATTGACTTCCTAACAAGTTTAAGTAAGAATACTGGTGTGTTAAAATTTGTCCCATAAACTATTTCGATGGGGGCATATACCTGAGACTCCTCAAAGGAATATAAGGACCCGAGAGATACTCACCGAGGAAAAGTCTTGGGTTGTCTGGAGAGGTCTTCCTATTGTTCTCAGCGCAGGTACGTTTGCCCCCGTCACAATAGCTTTTAGCCAGAAAGGTATATAATTGTGAGTCAATAAGTATAAGTGGGCATTTAACTGGGTTCACGTTCATCAGGTCCAGAAGAGGCTTTTTCATACGAAAAACACTTGAAACTGACTACGTTTAAATTACAGGTGTAGATGATATATGTTATGAGTTTGTTTTCTTCGGAAAGTTGTTTGTTTATTTGAATTTTATATGAATAACCTTCAGTATTCCATGTAATAAAATAATAACTTCAATTTGATTATAGTGGTAAACTAACAATTTTCATTGCTAAAAACATAGCAACAAAATTCAAAACTATTTAAAATTATCAAGTTACGAGCATACTTAGAATAGATGTAACATACAAAGAAATCTAACATAAAACATGCTGAATAAGATGTTTCCATTGCGTAAACATTCAAGGATACTGGTATCCCAGTAATGTTCGTAAAAAATAATCGTATTGACTTCGTAGTTTTAGCAAACCAGTGTCATATAAGAGAAAAATTTCATATTTACTATATTTAACCTTGCGTCGCTAAAATAAGATCGTACATTTAAACAGGCTTGTGGTTTCACCTTGACTCTGGGTGCTCACCTCTTAACAGCAAACTGTGAGGTGCCAACAACACCATAACTGGCGGAAGTCATGTGTTTTTACTGAGGTTGCAAAATGAAGTCCACAATATCCTTCTACTTTGTACTCCTCCTTCTACCAAGTGTTGTCGGGGTCCTCAAAATCAAATGAAGTAAATTAGTGAATTGTCTGCGGGAATATTCGGTGGCCCTTTATTTACAAACTTATTTCTACTTTCTCATATATGTAGTATATAGAAAATATTGTAATCGTCAAAAAATTCGAAAGCTAGATTTCGACGGAAATATCCCTTTTGGCGATCCCTGATTCTGAAGAAGTGGTTTTAGGCATAACGTCCGTCTGTCTATCTGTCCGTCTGTGCGCAGCGATTCGGAGTAAATGGATGAACAAATTTAATTCATATTTCGTATTTACGACAGAATTTTCTTGTTGTCGATGCACGTGCTCTAATCTTTCTTTTACTTTAAAATAAAGGGTACTTCACATGCAGGTCAAAGTAAAGATCTTTTGAATGTTTCTCAAAAACGGCTCCAATGATTTTGCTTAAATTTTCTGTACGTAAAGTACAATTAGTATGCATTACATCCGCATTAGAGGTTTCACTTGAAAGTTTGATATATACGTAATAAAATAATTTTTGTCTGCTACACTTACACATTAGTTTACTGTTTCAAGAAGCTTGAATAATATTTTGCAGTGTATATTAACCAAGCGGACGTAGAATACACTTTTCGTAAACTGAAATGAAATATGTTATAATGATAAAATACATAGGAGGACAGCAACCGCACTGCAGATACGAAAATACATCAATTTCCGTCTACAAAGAAATTACATTTACATATCACTTTTACGATACTTATAAGACTGATATGTCGCTATATGTTTTGAAATAATATTCTGAATATTTATTTTACTTTCAAATTTCAAATAAAAGACAGTAATAAGTTCATCTAGCGTCTTTGAACATAAATAGAACACTGGAAGACGGTCGAAATATAGAGGGCCACTCCAGAAATTAACCTTTCACTATAGAATTTTTTCTCTATTCGGCAGACGGAGAAACGTATATGAGAAAGTATGTGAAATATATTTGCACCACTAGTTTAAATTGTGTCGTATTAATATTTATTTTTCTTCAATTTGGTGACAGTGAAGGTAATAAAGTGGTAGTCCCTGAAAAATGTAGGCAGATGTAATATTATAAAATGAATGATAGAATATAATATTTTTAAAGGGAAGTGTTACGTATACAAATATAATTCATGTATGTTGCTTTCTCTACAAACATAATTTTAATTAATGTAATTTAAGTTTGAGAATTTTTAAAGAAAGTATATACCGAACTGGATGTAATGATTCATGATTTTGATTAAAGTTATTAACATTATGGAACGCGTGCATCAACAAGTTGATGAGACTATTTGTACGAAGATTGAAGTTCATTCGTCTATTTGACCAAAAAGGGCGAAGCTAGACGGAAGGCATTCTTAACAACTCTTTTTGTGGTATCAGGAAACCTCAGAACGGATATTTCCATCAAAATATCACGACCAAAAATTTTCACTGTCACAATACTTTCAATATACTACGAACATGAGAAAGTAAAATGGCAACCTCACTTTTTCTAGGACACTTTGATCGCTTGATGGTATAACTCACTTTCACTTCCTGGGCAAAGTTTGCTTATTTTAACCCATACGCTCGTGAGAAATCTTAGTAAGCTGGGTTGCCTTATTTTTACGAAATTAAATGAAATCGGTAAATAAATTACGACTTACGACCTTTTATGGACGATGAATATAGTTTTTATTTGTGATATTAAGAAACACTACGTTTCGGCTCGTGATTTGAGTCAGGCGTGAACAATGGTGTACGGTAGAATGTAATCTGTAAACTCGATTATTTTACGAACATTTTCACTACTCATTTGATCTAGTATGCAGTACTAGTCGATAGAATTTTTACTTTCCAATTATTTTTAATCTTTGACACTTCAGGAACATTATGGTTTTTTAAACAAAGATGCATATGGTTGTTATACATTGATGCATTTAAGAAACGTGTTTTATAATCTTGAAAAATTAGAACAGTATGTTGGCTTTCCGGGGTCTCCATAGCTGAAAGATTAAATAAAAAATACCATAACATATCAATGTTTAACAATTAATACGATGTGAAATGAATTCTTGTTGTGGAATTTATATGTTCAGAATGAAAACATTATTATCACAAGCACTAATATTTTCAAAGTACTAATACCGCAAATATTTGGAAACAATTTTACCCAAAAAGAATGTCAATATATAAATATAATATATAGTAAGAATATATATAAGAATGTCAACCCAATATATTTTAGAGGGCATATGTTCAACTATATGATTCACATTCTTGATAATTGTAAAAGAAACTATAAATGGACAAACTATAATATTGAATGTACGTTCTATTATTCTATTGCAAATTAATAAAACTTTGTCGTAGTAAAGTCAATTTTGAAATATAATTTAATAGTTTGGGATAAGTTGTAGATAAAAAAAGTCAAACTAAACATAAAAATTACTTAGTCTGGGATAAAATACGGCTCAATTCCACACACACATATATACATATATATACACACACACACACACACACATATATATATATATATATATATATATATATATATATATATATATATATATATATATATATATATATATCACCAGTGAATACGTTCAAAGTTGAGTAAAAATCTATCGTATCCTCGCAGAAATTCAGTTACCGACCGCCGTCCAATTAGCAGTACCGTCGTATTGACTGAAGTACGCTCGACTCAAAATTTCAAGGACCGGGATTCGAACCCGGTAATCTCAGTTTAGCGTGATGAGACTCTTACCTATATTCACCTACAACTAAGTATTACCAATGTATGTCACCCCAAATCGCAAGTTCAATGACAATGGTAGATTAGATCTGGAGGTGAACGGGTTGGCACAGTTGGTAGCGTCTCAGCGCGCTAAGCAGAGTTTGGCGCGGGTACGAATCCCGATCCAGTCACCCATTTTCATTCAATGTAAATAACTTTTACGTAGAGGATGAGATGTTTCCTTTGTTCCTTTGGTTCGATATCACAAGGCTGCCGTATACTCTTCCATGAACCTTACCCAGGTGATGTCAGAACGATGTAAGAGGTGGATAATGAGTGGCATATTTTTTAAGGTGCTTGTTGTGGTAAGACAGGTGACACCATGAGACAATTTTTAAAATCTATATTTTGATTTAATACTGCCTGTGTACATAATATAAGATTGATCACATTTATACATTTGATACATACGTGTAGAGCGTAATGCGTTTTTAACATAAATTCTCTCTCGTCACGTAGTCAGAATGTAGTAAGCTATTAGAAAAAGCAAACGATGAATTAAGTAGAAAATAGGTAACTTAATTCTTCAATAATTTCACAAATACAACTTATTAATTATTATCCTCATCATTTCCTCAAAGTTCGTAGAACTTAGCGCGACATCATAAGCGATTTCTGTGTTTGTCGAATTTAAAATAAAGTTTATTAAATCATAAATAAGTTCTATGTTCCCCTCGAATATAGAAAAGATCTCGTCGGACTCCCAATTATGTGTTTGATGGTGTTGGGTAACCACTTTCAAGGTCAATGTGTGTATTTGGAAATCATTTTACGTATATTACAATTTTTATAAGAGCTTCTACTTCCATAATTCTTTGTGCGGAGTGATGTCGAAGAGTATCTAGTTATGATAAGAATTCATAAATATAATGACGCCTTTTTTATTAAAATAAATAAATAACTGCAAAAATTAACGAATAAATAACTGCAGAACACATCTTATCTCACCGTGACGAAAGAGCCCTTCTTTCCTTGACCTGCTATGTAAAACTTCATTTTTCGTATTACCATCTCTGCCTCGTGGAACGAAGCTGATGAAACCTGTGATGATAAACTTGAAAATTAAAAAAGGACGGAGGAGTACATGCTCGGGCCACACCAGACAATCTATTTACTTCCGCAGCAAAAAGGCAGAGTGGTATAATTTCGAGTTGCATAAATACGGCGAAATTTTTGTGATGTTTCACTTTTTTTTTGCAGTCAAAATTTATTTTTTGTGATTGGGGTTGAGAAGGGGGCTTAGTCCACATTTATCTTCCTCCTCTCCTGAGTACATTGGATTAAGGACTTTTTACTTAGTTCCACGTTGGAAAAACTGATCTTGGTACGTTGGGTCAATCTCGCTCTTCTACAACCTTCGGTCTGGCCACAGAATCCCAATCCCAACGTTTGTAAATGGGAAAGACTGAAATAATCAAATTTTTACAATTTCTGTAATGCAACGACGGGCCGACATTTGAACTCTAGGTATCCATCTCTGACCGCATGAGTTTGCACATACTTCCCTCTTAATGTACGTACATAAATACGAACTTGTAGTAACATGTCATCCTCATAGGAACATGGAAACCGATAATTAAGGTGTTTCTGCCGGGTAATATTAGACAAAAGATTCAAAAGTCTAATTATCTTCTTTGTTTATAAAATTGCTTTGTAAGTTTCTTCTATGTTACTAGATACAGAACGTCAATCTAATTTGTAACAAAAAAATTATGAAGAAAGTCCCAAGAATTGCATACTTGGTTGACTCAATTCGTGAGCAGCATGACCTACAATTAGTCAGTGTTCCCAAGAAGTAGTTGGCATAGCAGATACGACGAAAACGGCAAACAAAAATAAATATATTTAAGTACTTACCGTTTATTAATTGATTTAAATTTTAAATAAAAATTGTCTATGAAAAAGGTCGTAAAGTAGAATAAATATTTATATTCCAAATATTCGGTTATCTCTCTAAAAAAATTGGAAGTTAATTTCGACATTTTAAAAAATGTCTTCGATTTAAAAGACCCGTAAAATAATTTATTTTTTATAATGAATTCTATTCTCATAAGAAACAATGTTTATATTTAATAGAAAATCTAAATGTTTTATTAGACTATCACTTAAGTGTTTTAAAAGTTAAAATCGGTATCAGCATATTTTATTAGAGATCCGAGATTTGCGTGACGAATGCTCAACAGTTTGACCAAAATATTTCAGTTATGTTAAGAGACATGAAATCATGTGGACATTGATTCTATATTTGGTTTGTATTGTAGAAATAGAAAGCAGTTCAATATATTATTTATTTTAATCTTCATGTTATAGAGCTTTGCATTTTGGAACATGGCCACCGTCGATTGGTATTTTGCGCTTTCGGTTAGCAGAAAACCATCTTTTTTATGATCTCCTCGACGCCTATGTTGATATGTATATTTCTACCACGAACCGGAAGTGCAGAATACCAAGTCACGGCAAGACGCAGAACTATGAAAAAGGTCGTAACTACGCAAAACTCTATACAAAGTTTGTCACATCTGTGATCCCATTTTGTCAAATTTATGGGAATCGAGTGTGATTTGCTCGCATAATAATTCGGAACACATCTTAATAATACGGAGAGCTTTGAAGGAAACACTGTTCTGCTACATGATATCGTAGAACATAATCGGTTTCCGTGTATTTTATTGATTAATTGAACTTTGTCTAAATAGTAAATCATTTCATTAACAGAACGAGCTGCACTGGTAAAATAATAATACCATTAGACACACTATTCGGAAAGAATCTAGTTTTGTTACAGACAAACGTTAGATGATACTACTGGTTCATTAAAGAAAACTTTCCTTAATTAATTTAGGCGATTTTGAAACACTTTACCGGGACAACGATTCTCTAAAAAGTAGAATGATCTGGTTAAACTCATCCAACCATAAATGCATCGCAATTAAATACGTAAATCCTTACAGAAGAAATAGCAGTAAGCATGATTTGCACGAATACATTAAACAATTGCAATATAAATCGAGCAACTAATAATAAATTATCTGGATTAAATTTAAAGAAAATATAATTAATTTCTTGCGCTATTCCTGAAAAGGAACGAAGGAAATTTACGTAAAAATATGTTGACAAAACAAATTTGCGATAAATTGTTCTGTTTTACAAGCTATTTTTATAATGAACATGAATATCAATAAAATATATTGCATAGTTTATATCTTTACAATAAAGTAATGACTTAATAACATATAGGTCGTAAAACATGAGTACCCAGTAACAAGCACCTACAACTTTCTTTGAGAGTGAGTGGTACAGCATGCACATTCCACGGCACTCTCGGGTTTAGTATATGACTCTCAGTCCCACCAATATCCATTGTAATAGCGTATTTATTTGTAAATAAAAAAAATTGCATTTGTAACCATACGTATGTAAGGCTCATGAAACACAAAAAAAATGTTTTCCCAAAATTCTTATATATTTCTGAGGTGATACGAGGGGAACGTAGTCAAATAATACATAGTAATCACATAATGAATTTTTTTTAAATTTAGCTGCTTTGTACCTATCATTATTTGCAAACTGAGTGGCACTTGCCATAAGTCCTTTACGATAACCAGTGTACTGATGATTTCAATGTAGCAGAGAAAGTTTTCTAACTCGAAACATGTGACTTCTTATCCACCCAAATCAACTAATTTTGGAAACATTATCTTTCTATATTGGAGTTACAAATTTATTCAGAAATAAATATAATTCTCTACAAAACTCACGATGAGTTATACTTGCTCAATGGATGGACGTTCCACCCTGAGTTTATCTTTCGTACTTACGCATCGGCAGTTTAGAATCAGCGATCGGTATGGTCGCAAGTAGCACCAACAGCATTGGCGGGAAAATGCTCAGCGGTCGCGGGAGCTCCATGTCGAACGGAAGGCGATGGTACAGAGGCGCAATAGCGACTGACTTGGACGACGCGTGGCGTAGGTCCTAGAGGTGTCCAACGGCGCGTGGAGGAGGACCACCGCTGTATCTCCCTCTCCCCATTTGATTTTTTTTTTTATTTCGCAGCGCGATACGACGACCAGCGTGCATTGACTGCGAAGTGCTCAAGGACGACGACTTTGAAGGTCGTGTTTCCGAGATTCATCACTCTCCTAAAGATTGAGGTAAGATGGACAAGTCTGGAATACATGCAATTTTATATAGGTTACCACGAATTTAACCCTATCCCAGTGAATTCAGTACAATAAACCAATTTGTTTTCAAATTTTATTTTTATTCTGAGAAATGAAGTCATATGAAAATAGTTTGTTTGGTTCCCGTGGTATGTTACGTGATAGTATGTGAAAGGTGGTGAAAGTTGATCACACCACGCAACAGTACGATGACCCAGAACACCGGAAATTACTATTCTGGTATATTGTATTCCTAATAACATATAATCTTCAGCTTGAATTTTTTTTTAAATCCTCGAGCAGGAGATGCATTTCATTAACTTACAAAATGTTTCGAAAAAGTTATACAATTTTATTTTTTAACTTTCGCAGTATGTTCTACTAATTTGCAGTATAGTATATTTTCCACGACCGTATTGGGAGAGAAGTTTTGAATTGCCATTTGGTTTATCTTCCAAAAAGTAAGTGTCGAGAACTGACGCACCTTCGCGCACTGGAGCATTAACCCTATATTACTATTTCTTTGAAATAATGTACAAGGATATTAATATTGGCTTTCGTCTGGATTAATCTGAAACGTGAACTTCACATTCCCTCTGAATAACGAACTGTTTTTATTCAATTGTCGACTTTTCAAAGGTCTCAGACCTCATAATATTTTTAATTACTTACTTCATAATTGTTGTAGAAATATTATGTGAACATAGTTTGAAATCTGCTGTACCGACAGCCGTGGCGTAGCGGCAGCATCTTTGCTCCGTGCTGAGCGGTGGAGGGCGAGCTGGGATATCTGGGGTTTCCCTCGCCCTCTCTAGACCAAAGTCAGTTCGGTACCTTTCATTTCCTGGCTGCCCAAAATCCAACGCCCAAAAATCATGTGGTTAGTAGAAAGATCAGCTCGTATGGTCTCAACCTCAGCACATCCTAAATAAGACAAAAAAATATGTTAATTCAAATAAATGCACAGTTTTTGCTTTGCGTGTTAGGAAAGTTGAATGGATATAATTCTAATAATTACAGTTATTATTGCTAATAATGAATAGGTTGTTAATAAGGTAATACATTTCTTAATCTCGATGAAAACTACGAGAGGACGTAACTTCGTTTCTAGTGTTTTATGGTATGATGGTATAATTATGACCGTCTTCGAGTATAATGCAAGTAAACAACTTCGTTGGTACTTATCGCATGAGGCAAGATGCGCATACTTGTCCCTCTTCCTGATGAATATGCTGAATAGACAGGGGAATGGAACTCATTCGACATTAAAGTGCTGTTAAGGTGATGAAAATAACCCGCGTTTTTAGCAAAGACACATGAATTATTTTCCAAACTTGGTAACAATTTCCTTCTATTAAGTACTTGTAAGAGTGATAGTACTCTTTTAAAAATGTGCGAAAAAAGAAATCAGATAATTAATTGAATTGGAAGTTGGAAGAGAAGGAAGAGGATTTAGGTCAAGCACATAACTTGTTTCGCTTTTTTCTTCGCTATTATACGGTCGTTACACTAAAACATGGGGAGAAGACATTTTTTGACCGCGATTTAACTACTTTCATCTAGAAGATAAAAACACACTCATTATCAAAGGGAAAAAGGCGAAGGACAACATGTCTTAAGCTGTCCCATCTTCACGGCCTTTTGGTTGACTTCATTATTGAAAAGAATAAACTTCAAACTCTGATAAAAAAAACTGGAAATACCTGTCCCTTCACGGCCTTTTGGTTGACTTCATTATTGAAAAGAATAACCTTCAAACTCTGATTTAAAAAAAACTGGAAATACCTGATGGTTTTTACAATATTGTATGAATATTGACGTCAGTATTTTGCCGAAAGTCGGTAATACCAGTATGATTATCTCTGGACGAAGTGTCGCTGTAGGTCGGTTGAATTCAAGAGGATCCTAAAATGATGAGTTCATTCTTGATTGAGTTATTGATATATTTAGGTCCAGGTTGCATAAGTCTGGTAAATTCTATACATAAGGAACTATTCATTGGATTGATAGGATGTTACATGTCATTATACAAGAAGAATGACAAAAACTTAAGCTCCATTTTAAACACTTTATTTATGAATTAATATTGTGTGTAATTATTTATGTAGGAATTTACTGGTTCCCCTCATCCCCGTCCGTAAGTAAGCAACCGTAAGCATTATTCGATAGCGTTAGAAATTAACCATTTGGGTGATATATTGACTAGAAGTTGTAGCCGTTAACAAATATTGTAATTTGAGTTAGATTTTATTAATTTTTTTGTCCTTTTTGAGGAGTAATTGTTTCCTTTACACCCTACTCATTTATTCTATAGTCTTTGAAGGACACCGATGTGTCATCTTTACCTCTTTTGAAGCATAATTAAAGGAGGTAAGCGATCCATCTTAGGTTCCTAAGTGCGCTACGTACACCCTCACACCTTAAGGACGAGGAAAGATACATTCATAAAGATATTGTGTAAATCCCGCTACTATTTTGGAAATCAAACTGCTTTTTGACGTGTTTTCATGTGGGAAGTCGTCACCAGACTAGGGTTGTTACGTTACCATTTTTTCTACTGTACCATCACTTTTATTTGACCTACCGCGTCGAAAGCCTTCACCTTCATTCCAACCACATTATGTAAAGCAGAGAAATTATGTTTTAAGTCTCCAATAGGAACAGCTGGGTGATATAATATTTGAGCTCTTATGGAAATTTTCTGTGTTTATTCTTACGTAATGTATCAAAAATTATTTTGAGTTTGTAAATTTCTTTCATTCTGAATACATTTATTCTGTATTTTTTTAATATTATGGTTAGTAGCTGTTGTTATAATCTGTAATAAATGATAGATGATAAATTATTATTGTTGAAAATAGCAGGAGACAAGGGACGTTATTATAAAGCACAGCTCAGTTTTATCCATAAAACCTTTAATTGGAGATGTTTAAAAGTTTATCATCGTCGAGAGTGTAATACATTTTGTTTTTTAATGACAATTCTTTTTACTATTTTTAGGGTTTACCTGATAGAAATGTCTCGTTGCTACGGCAACGGCAGCGCCGTCGTGAAGGTGGGGGTGGGCGGTGCTGATCAGAATATCTTCTGAAGCTGAGGAATACGTTATAATAATAGAAATAAATAAAGTGAAGTAGAAGTAATCAATAATTTCACAAAAAATCACGAACTTGACAAGTATTTTGATCGGAATATTTAATCATCAACATAAAGCATTGTTTTGTAATAATTAATTTGTTATGTTTCAAATAGATTTTGGTCTTGCAAAATCCACATGAGTATTATGGAGTGACTGTATATACGTATAACCCAATATAGTGTACTGTATATATAACCTAGAAAATAAAAACAAACAAGTATGAACAGTGTAATTCTCGCGGTATTATTGAATTGCAAATTTTACGTTATTACGTATTTTACTAGCCTCTTTTTTTGTTAATGTGAAAGGAATAGAATCTCGGGAAAAGTTTCATCTAGTTACAAATCTTAATCTGTTTATATGGAAGTAGTAGTAACTCAATACATCAAGAGATCCACAAAATATTTTAATAAATTAAATAAAAACATATCCTAGAACTCTACTAACAAAAGAAGTGGTATGTATTAATGGTTTTAGGAGAAAAATTATATATTATTATTAACTCATGATATTCCATCCTATATCCTTCTTCTTCCCCCAGGGGACTTACGTCTAGTAAGTACGTGTTTAGCAAACACGGATCCCCGAGCTGAGTCTAGCATTACTTCCACTTACTTGTGCCACGCTCCTTCCTTTCTCCTTCCTGACCTCCCTTGGTCACATCTTGTTCTTTTCAATCCCGACGCTGTTAGGTTGCGAGGGCTATAGTATCTTTCATTTTCCAATCTCTACTCTCTCTTGTTAGGGCATCCTCTTGCCCTTGGGGTAGGAAAATACCCTTAAAAGCGGAGGATCCAGCTGAATCAACGGCATGGGGACGCAGAAGGCAACGGAAACCACTGCATTAAAGACCCTTGTGGTATCCACGGCATATGTAGCCATTTCATCCATTTAATCTTTTTTTTTCAAGGGGGACTTCTCCTTCGCAAAAGATTCCGGAGATAAACTAGTCCCCCGTTCGGATCTACAGGTGGGGACTGCTCAGGAGGGGATCATCACGAAGAGAGTTGATAAAGTTAATCCCAATAATCGGAGCGTGGAATGTTAGAAGTTTGAATGTAACTGGGAAATTAGAGAACCTAAAGAGGGAAAGTAATAGGCTAAAGTTAGACATAGTGGGGATAAGTGAAGTAAAATGAGACAGACTTTTGGTCAGGAGAGTATAGAATTATAACTACATCTTAAGTGAATGGTGTAACTGGAGTTGGGGTTGTCATGAACAAGAAAATGGGTCAAAGGGTCATGTATTATGAACAGTTTAATGATAGGATAATTATTGTCAGTGTTGAAACAAAACCAACACCAATTAATATAGTGCAAGATTATATGCCCACTTCATAAGCAGATGATGATGAAATATAAAGAATGTATGAAGATATAGAAGAAGTAATAACGTTTGTGAAGGGGGATGAAAATTTAATAATCATGGGAGATTTGAATACTATAGTAGGCGAGGGAAAAGAGGGTTGCATTGTTGGGAAATATGGTTTAGGAGACATGAATGAAAGGGGAGAGAGGCTTGTGGAATTCTGTGAGAAGTTTAAGCTAATAATTGCTAGTACACTTTTAAATAATTACAAGAGGAGAATATATACATGGAAGAGACCAGGAGACACGAGGATACCAGTTGGACTACATAGTTGTGAGGCAAAGATACAAAAACGAAATATTAGACTGTAAAACTTTTCCAGGGGCTGACATTGACTCAGATCACAATCTAATAGTGATGAAAATTTAGTTAAATTCAAAAGGATTAAAGGGCGACACACTACAAGGAAATGAGATTCAGACAGGCTTAATGAAAGAGACAGGAAAATAGAGTTTAAAAAGGTTCTAACTTGCAGATTAAACTAAAGCTACATAGGTGCATCGGTGGAAGAAGAAAGGGGCATTTTGAAGAAAGAAATAGTCAGAGCAGGGGAAGAAACTATTGGTAAAAAGAAAATGGAAAATGGAAACGAAAAAAACATGGGTCTCTGAAGAAATACTTTGCCTAATTGATGAAAGGAGGTCCTACAAAAATGCTCAAGATGTTAAGAGAATAAAACAGTACAGACAACTTAGGAATGAAATCAAGAGAAAATGCAAAATTGCAAAAGAAAATACGTCGAATTCATATACCCGGGTCTCTGGTGCAGATAATTTTGTTTTTGTTATTGTGAGGCTGTGTTATCAGAAAGAAGATCACCGTTTAGCATTTTATATGAATATAAAAACGTTAAATAACGTACGCTAAAAACCAGTTCATTAGAGAACGATTATAACGTATGGAGATTAAAGCGAGAAAATATTTTGATGAGGCGCATCTCTACTGCTCCCATCTGTATGCGGCTCTGGAGAAAAGTTAAGTGTGACTTCCGCAGTCCACTTTCCCTTTCAGTAACGACTTCACCCATTATGACAGCCACTTCTTACGGCAATCGATGTTTAATTCAGTATTATAACGAAAGCTTTCTTGGTGAAGCACGTCTTGTTGTTATTCTATATTTAGTACCCAATCATCTATAATTACTCTATTATCAGAAAAAAGAACTTCAATTTTATTTCGTGTTTTACAGACCTGAAAGGAGAGGAGGTTTCTCAATTCGTTTGTAGATATTTTTCATTATATGTTTATGTATGAACATTAAATGAATAGCACAACGCAAAAATGAAAGACACATTTTGATTTCTTTTCTTTGTTTGACTCAATGACTGCATGAATAGATCTAGTAAAACCTACTTTTCTAATATTTGTTTTTGTATCTACATAAAGTAATTACTGCTTGTTATATAAACGTATTATTAGAACATAAGTTGATATTAGGAAGAGATTGATTAAAATTTTTGTAGTTTTTTAAATATACATAAACTGAATCAAATAATTTGTTATCAATTCGAAATTGCAGGGATTTGAAATAACTGTTACTCGCCCTCCATATAATTAAATTATTTTTTCAAATACAATTTTATATACCTAACCTAATAAATAGGTTAAATAACTTGTTTCAAAACACTAAAATATTTGTATGTCAAGTAAAGCAATTAAGACTCAGAATATACTTTTATATGCTGAACAATATTTGAGTTGAGTGTGAACCTTCGAAGAGAAAAGACGTTTGTAAGAGTGCTCCGTAGTAAGCCGGCTACCTGCTGGTATCAGTGTTTCGGTCCGTTGACAGCCCGCTTCCTCCCGCGTGTCCCTGATCCTGCGGCGGTGCGTGTTGCGTGAAACGGTGATACACAGATAATAAAAAAGAAGAAACCAGAAAACTTGCATCGTGGTGTCGACGGAGCAGTGGCGTGCGTCCATCGGCCGTTGGGTAGGAGGTCCTTGCCCGAAGGGCGGACGAGGACTATGCGTAGGCGCTTGCCTTGCGCAGTATATAAGTTTAAGTATTATTTGCATGCTCCTAGTTATAGGTGGCGTCGAGCTGAATCCCCGGACCTGGATCGAGCGACGATTCTGTTCTGGAGGGCTTGCAGGCCGGAGTGAGGTATTTGTTGGCCTCTCAGATATCAATTGGTATCGAGAGAGGGTGGAGGTACTGGAGAGCCGGGATGTTGCTTTGGAGGTAGAAAACCAATGCTTTGGAGGTGGAGAACCAGTCCCGGAGAAATAATATTTTGATCTTCGGCCTGCCGGACCGAAAGGGCGAGTCGTGACACGACTCCGAGAGCCATGTGCGCGGTCTTGCACAAAAACTGGGATTGATGCAGCTTGATGATCGGGACATCGAGAGGGCGCATCGAGTAGGCCGCAGAGTAAGCAGAAGGCGTATTGTTGTAAAGCTGACCTCATACAAGAAGCTGGAGGAAATGCTGAAAGCGGCAGCTAAGTTTCTGCGTGGCTCACCTTATTTCAAATAATCACGAAACTGTGACATAACATATTTTTTTAACTTGGTGTATTGAAGTTAAGAGTTGTCCGTCTCTTCTATCTAAAGATTTTATTTTGCATTATATGTGTAATAATATAAAAAAACTAGTTTATGTTTCTGTTATTTATATCTTTATAAAATTATGTTAAACTATCATGCTGTAGAAGAAATATGAAATGACATCATTCAGATAAAAATAATAAATTATGTGATTTATTGGAATATAAAAAAGATATTTTTCTGAAGTTATGTGATTGAGAATTTTAGAGTTCATCTCCGGAGTATTTCTCTCAAAGACGTCAGTTGGTATTCAGCATATATTAAAACACATATGTATCAGTAATTTTTTAAAATGAAATTATGAATCGGAGATCACGAATTCATCATTAAGAGATAATCATGCTTTATGTATCCAGTTTTTATAAACTTTTTTTCTTTCTACTCGTACAACGTGATTATTTCAATTATCCCTTACCTTCTAATGTTTTATTTGTCATGTTTTGCATTGTTGCTAGTTTTAGTTATTTTCGAGGTCTCCAACTTCATCTTCGATTTCATCACTGCACAACACCTTCCCCACGCCGCCTGTGTGAACTACCAGCATCCCTACCACCTCCATGCACCTCCGTCTTCGTGCTTCTCGAGTGAAAACGTGGTCAAAATTTGAAATTTTCTAGCAAATTTATGAGTTTAAAATTTTTGTATGAAGAAAATTGTCTTAAAATATCCATAAACATAATATGATCTTGAAAATATACGAGAAAGATGTATAAATTAAAACACAAACCTTACCAGCATCCCTCGATCTTGTAAACTCTGTAACATTTTTTTAATGTTTTAAGTACAAAAAACCAGTAGATTACAAAATGTATTTTGTAAATTGTAATGAAAATACGTGTTAAAAAGTATTGGATGACCTATTCCGATATGGATTATTGACCCCACTGTATTATATTTCATGTTGATATTAATTTAATGGAAATAGTTGGGTGATTTCCTAAAAAATATAATAATAATCGAATAATCGTTACTAGCCTAAATTTATCTGTTCTTGCTCTTTGTGTATATTGTGTCTCCTAGAAAATAAAAAAAAACACCATGAAGAAAATAACTGAGAAACACCAAAGTTGTACAGAACCCTACAAGGCAGCGGTTAATGCGATGATTAAAAGCGCAGCGTTGCGGGTAAACCAGGAATCGCGTTATCAGCCGTGGAATGTTGCAAGTTTCGCAGCAGTTGCTGACCTTCTGAGCCAGTAGCAGCCAGTTTGCCTTGCCAAACCGATCTCTGTCTGTGTCTGCAACATTATTAGCATACCGCGACAGCGTAAACGTGCACCGTTTGGGCAATTGACGGTGTTTGAGCGAGGTCGTATAGTGGGTCTTCAGGAGGCTGGGTGGTCATACTGCAGAATTGCGCAAAACGTGGGGCGAGTGGTCTCCACAATGCATAAATGTTGTTGTCGGTGGTCAGCAGAAGGGGCACGTGGCCGTCAGCCTGGGCCCGGACAGCTACGACGCACAGATGTATGCCAACACCGTCACATCTTACGAAGTGTCGTATCGGACCGCATTGCGACTTCACAACAAATTAGGGGCACTGTTGCTCCGGGGGTGTCAGCGAGAACCATTCGTAACCGTCTCCATGAAGCACCAACACCACCGTCTTCGTGCACCAACAAGATGTACTTTTACAGCAGAACAATGCACGTCCACATGTATCCCGTGCCACCCAACTTGCTCTCCAAGGTGTATGTCAACCATCCTGGTCAGCATGATCTCCAGATCTGTTCCCCATTGAGCATGTTTGGGACTGGATGAAACGTTATATTCAGCGCTCTGCAAGATCGGCAGGAAATTTGTCCCAAATGAGGCATCAGGTACAAATTGCATGGCAGGTCATTCCGCAAGACTATATTCGTCACCTCTACGATCGTCTCTATGGGAGAATTGCAGCCTGCATTGCTGCTAAAAGAGGGTATACAGGGTATTAGCTTTGACACTTCGCACGCCCTGTTGACTATACTCATATGCGTATGTCTCTGTCGGTGTGATCGTTTGTTGTATACGTCCTCGAGAATGTATCAATAAAATTTCCTTCTGGTGGGTCCACNATATATATATAATTTTTTTATTGAGATAAGAGAGAGTAAATTCAACATACCTTGTAATTGATAGCTTTGAAAATGACTGACAAACACATTAAATCTGTCTGGGTCGTTAGTTTTTTATATTCGTGAATATTATAAGGATTTTTAACTTAATTGAAGTGAATGTAAATGTATTAATGTTTTTTTGGCAGAAATCTATAAATTGTTTATTTTTAGTTTAGTTTTTAAAGAGTGTTATTTTGCAATAGAAATAATTGACTTCTTTCTTTCACAATATTGCAGATAGTTTTTGCATTTATGCTGGTGAAACTAAATTAATTATACAAACTAATGCATTTAATTGTATCATTTAGAATAGATGGATATTTCGTAATTTTCTGGAACATCATAAGGAAGATGTTCCGTAAAATCTTCATTGAACTTTTCGAACGATCGCTATAGGAAATAAAAATGTTCCAACTAAAAATCTCATTTAATTTCTTCTGTGTATGACTATATTAGTAAGAAAATAATTCCGGTGACAAAATAGATTGTATCCGATTTAATTTTCATATTTCCTGAACATTCATTTAGTCTCTGAAACTACATACATATTGATTTTAGCTTTCTTGAATATGTAGTAATTTCTGCTGTATTCATTTATTCTCAGTCTCTCGAATATTTCAGTTTCATGACGAAGGATGGTACCGTGGGGTCACATCATTTGCTATTTCCCACTAGTTTAGGATGATCAGTATTTGATGAATTTGTGGTTCTAACTTATCGCAACATTCGTTTTCAAAAACAAAATATTTTAAGAGTTACAACTAGTATAATTAGGAGACCGTCTGAGCGCAGGCAGTGGTCGTGAACAACGACCAGGACACAGAGGAGCCTCAACGCGGTGTCCCTGAAGCAGTAAAATGCTGTTAGAAGTCCTCTACTCCAGAAGCAATTCTGATACGATACATTACATTACAACTAGTATGAAAAATAACATGGTCTCATGAATGTTTGTATTCAAGATCGAATCATTTGCGTGTAATAATTTTGAGTATTATCCCGATTCTTATGAGCATTTAGGATTTTCCTTTCAACCTCCTCTCAAAATTTGACACATGTATTGTTACGGTAAAATAAAATGTAATAAGTGTAATTGACACGTTATTTTCAGATAGACAAATATTTTTTAGGGGTTGTCAATATTCTTTCCCTCATAAATATCTAATATGGAAGCAAAATCTAAAAATCTATCAATTCATTTTAAATCTATTCAGTGTATTCATGCTTTATTTTCCCCAATTTAAAGTAGTTCTGTTTAACATATTTTTCCACTCATTTATAAAAATAAATATTTATTTTTTTAAACTTAATTTTCCCACTAAAAAATTCTTCATATTCCAATACAAAAAATTCTTAATTTAGAATACGAGTAAAATCGTATTTTTCTTTTTGACATTTTTGTCCGGATGCTGACCACTGTGCGTGGCCATCAAGCCAGCTCCTCCTCCTTTGGCATCCTTTCGCTGGTGACGACCTCCACCTCCGTCACCAGCACAATCCTTACTGCCGCTGAGGACTCGTGTAGCATGGAAACGATCTTGTTCAACTTCTAGGTCGCGCTTTACTTCGCTACAGGCGTGCTGTGAGTAGTCGTAGTCTCTCTCGGAATTGTAATGGACCTTTTTTCTGTTTCGTAACACTTTCCGGAACACTAGTGCCACACGAGAAATGTTTTATTTTCCTTCGACCGTACGTTTTTTATTAGAAGAACGTTCACTTGTTATTATTCCTTCTGGAATAAGATGAGTATGTAGAAAGTTGTAATATATTATGACGGATCTCTGGTGCGTATATTCTTTTTTTGTTTGAATCTCAAGTACTTTCTAATACCATAGATTATAATTACAGAGATTGAATCAAGTATATGGAATTGGGGGACGAAATTACTCCGTTAACACTTGATGTCTGTATTAAGAATTTTTCTAATTGGAGAGGGGTTAGAAAAATTCTTGATACAGACTATTGATAATTGGAGAGGGGTTAGAAAAATTCTTAATACAGACATTTTTTTTTCTAATTGGAATGGGCTCTAATGACCTCGATGTTGACGAGCCCTAAAGCCCCACGAAAAAAAAAATCTAATTGGAAATTAATCCTATAATATTAAGCAAACAATAAATGTGAATCAGATTTTATGCAGCGATCTGCTCTAACACTTCTGATGAAATATTTTGGATTACTGATTCCGAAGAATAAACAATTTTCAGTTTTTTACATAGACAGTACGTCAATGAAGTCGAGACCTCCTGAAGCAAAATGAAAGATTACGCTTCGTATCGAATACCTATGCGAGGAGATAAATACGAGGAGATAAATCGGTAATACGTAGAATCTTTGAACTGTGAAAGCGAAAAACAACAGAGGATAGTCAGAACAGTGACGATTCAGTCACCATATTTCAGTGTATTTAGTGGTTCATCAGAACTGCTTTTAGCATCATATGTCTACTTTCTTTAAAATATACATAATACCCGAGCAATTAGCTCATTTGCACAGATATTTAAGCGTATCCGGGAATGTATTCCCTAATTTTTAGGGAACGACTTTGCTTTTTTACATTGTGGTCTCAGCCCAGAAGTGTTCAGGTGCACTGAAAATGGAATATGACTATTTCATAATTGAGCATACCACTTGAAAATATTTATTTTATAAAAGGATGCCGCAAACTTATTGATAATGGTATTAGCCATACCTTTACCTTCGTTTTCCGATGTGGCATGATTTTCGTAATAAGTATATTTGCAATAAATTTACCGTATTTTTACCGTCGTATAATCGAGGGTTGAAATCAATAATAGTAAATTATACATGGTAACATTAAATATGCTTCATTTATGAAAATAATGAGAAAAATAATTATACTTGTTTATACTTCTGAATTTTATTATGAAGAAGAACTGAGTAACGTCAACTATTTAAATATTTAGGTTACAAATAACAATATTATAGCAATTTTACCATATCAGTCATATTAATTAAAGACGACATATAGAATGTTTTAAGTTTTTTTTAGGAAATGTAATGGGTACGTATTTTAAAGAAAATTTTACTGCTACGAAATATGTTTTCAATCATAAAACACTGTATACTTGTAACTAGATTACTAACTCTCATGTAACACATAATAGTAAAAGTGCAGTAAATTGGGTCTCAAACTCGTTTTCGTAAGTATTCAAAAAATAGTTTTGAAGCTCAAATATGTCATTTTAGACTACTAGGTAATTAGAATAAACCACGTTAATTCAATGTTTTCTCCTTCATAATTGACTATTCAAAATGTGTTCACAAACTTCATGTTTTATCGTTCACATATATTTGAATGATAAATAAATAAACTTTACCAAAAAAGAAGTTGCAAACTGACTATGACCATATGGGGAACAATAAAAAGTTACTCTCTGGAAACAAGAAAGGGGCTATGCCATCAATTTCGATCAAGGGCTCAAGGGCAGTGGCGGATTAAACTCTTAAAAAAATATTTAATAAATACGAAGAAAACATTATTTTAATCTTAATAACTAGCTCTTTTGTTCTGTGCGTGACAATTACAGATGGATGAAATACTCTGGGAAAGTTGCATTGTTTGCCTCCAATGTTGCGACTGCTGCATAAATTATATCGTAGACCCAATGTTTCTTTCTGCACAGAAATTAGCTGTCGGTGAAACGTCAACCGAATAATATTCGATGATGTCATTTTGGTTATGAACTATTTGGTTCAAAATATTATATGAACTACTTACTACTCTAGCTCGCTTTTCCCACTAAATACTTCATTATAGACAGCGAAGTCCCGATTCATGAATCTGGTTATGAATCCCCACCAATCTAATATGAATTTAATTAATTTAAAATTCTATTACGTCCCACGTGACAAACTGAATAAAATGAAGAAAGGAATCTTTAACATTCCATTTTCTGTATAAAAAACATACATGCAAATGGTCATCGCCTTTCTCCGAATTTTTGTGGCTAGGAGCAAGCATGATATTAGCTCCAGAAACCGGTTTTATGGACGTTTGAAGAAGTAAAAGTTGCTTCCGGAAGAAAACTCGCTCGAAAACTTAGAAAGGGCGAGAAAACAAATTAGTAAAATTTTTGTAGTAGTTAGAATCAAGTGAGTAAATACTACTTATACATCAAATTACAACTTAAAAGTCAAATATCTCGATATTTTATCTTCTGTGGAAGAGTGGATTGCCCGGAATACTTGAATAAATTACAAATTGCAATATATGTAAATAATTAATAGCTTTCAAATGTTTTAATAATGTATTGTTCATATGAACTATTAATATTTCTCTGCAATTGATACAATATAAACAAGCATTGTGTAATCTGTTGAAATAACATCAATACAACACGAGGTATAATGAAATTAATTATTGAATACCACAAACACATTAAATCTAAAAATATAATTTCAGTTATATTCATTTCAAAGATTTTGTGTGAGAAAACTATTCGGGACAACTATTTTATCATGGCCACGTTGCACGAGTCTCGGTTTCCCACTTGAGCATCTGTATCAGAAATGTTTGTTGTGTCCTTACAATTTTAATGTTATCAAGATAAGGCACATGCTAATTTCGTGTCCTTATATTTCCTTTTGTCAAAATGGCTCGAAATTAAAAAGCCTTGAAATCAGAAAAAGCTAATTACCAAAAATTTACGAGTCATAGCAGTAGATAATTATATAATTACATAATTTACCTAATATTTTCTGCACGCCAACAAGTGACCCAAATCTTATTTAATGCGTAACATATGCTTTTATGACGAAAATGGACAAATTTCAGAAATAATATATAGCTAATGTACAGGACCTTGTTTGCAAGTGATCCTATTAAAGGCAATTTCAGTTGGAGCCAGATAAATAGATAATACTTTTAGACAGTCGTTAGCATGTTGCAAAACACCACAATTAGCCTTGAATCTGTACTGAAAATTATGTCTCAATTTTGACATAACATTACCCACAGTATTAGAAATATGTTATCCTGCGCTTCCTCAGAAATGTTCCAGCACTTCCATATATAATAATAATAATTTATTAATCTACAAGTTAGCATTGATCAGTGGCAGATATAAAACATAATACACATCATCAGCCGTACTAATGATCGAGAAGTGAATTTTACTTCGCGAGAAAGCAAAGAGTAATGAAAACGGCTACTAATAAACATGGAATAACTTATGCGCGAAGCAACTGGGAAGTAGTTAGCATGACTATGACCATGAGGAGGACAATAAACTAATTTACTCCCCGGTAGAAAGCAAGAGACCGTCCTATCAATTCCGATCAAGGGCCCTAAGACAGAAACAGATTTATCACTTCTACGCCCATCCAAGATAAGAATAAGATAGATGTTATAACATCAACTGAATACCAACAAATTTATACTTGTAGAATAGAAGATAAAAATGTTATTCAACAAATGGGTAATATTATCAAATCTTTTAAATTATTCGGATAATCCTATTTGTAATTATTAAAATAACTCTTAATTACAGATAATTTATTACAGTAGTATTAATAAGACTGCCGCCCCAAAACCAGAAATTAGAAAGATCATAAAAAATTATATTTATAGGAGTACGCTGTTATTTTCAAACCAACATTTCATGGGATATATATCCATCTTGACCCGCGGTTTTCCCATGTTTTCCTTCGGAGAGAAGTGAATTTTATTTATGAGCTTTCAAACTTCTGGCTTAGGGGTGGCAGTCTCATTAATACTACTGTTGACTATTATGTTCTAGAAGAAATCCTTTATTACGTCTATGTGATATTTAACTTATTTTTAAAAGAAGTGACAAAGTCCCTCGCATTTTGAGAAACTCATTATGAACACTAAATTGAAGAAATATATTTTACATAGAAATGTTTTTTCCCCTTCACATTACATTGCTTCTTGTGAATACAATTTTTGCACAAAAATTAAAAATATATTACCTCCTCAAGAAACAAAATCCTCAATTTTTTGTAGTTAACATGAAAAAAATATTAATATCATGAAAGTTTCATATAGTTTTGTGTTGGCGAACAAAATATTATTTCAAGTATTTGTAGTTAAGAGGAAAAACTGTTTTGCGTAATTAACTTCTAGACTCACTAAAAGATCTCTCTTTTTTACATCTATATTTTCCAAACATATTTTCTTATTCACGATTCTATCCTACAAAATATATCTTATCTCACTACAGTATAAGAAAAATTGACCAAAGTATGAAAATGAGATTTTGTTTTTATTTTTTAGGAAGATTTTGATAACTAAAAAGATTTACTAGGAAGTTATTTCCATGTGAGGATCCAGAACTTAAAAGATAGCGGTGCAAGTCTCATACTTTGTTTAACTAAATATCATGATTTATCATATACTAAAGAACTAACATCTTGAAGTCACATCTTGCGGCCAGACGGAGAAGTATCTGTTCCTTAGACTTCGCCCAAATTTTAACTGTCTGCATTATACAATGGTGGAGAAATACCTCCACGAGCCCTAGAAATTGTTTGGGGTTTGTGTGAAGCGCACACTTGTGAGGTGAGAAGATGTATTTACTTCGTACCCAAAAGGTACCTTGCTTCCCTCTTCTGAAAAACTTCCAAATCCTTGCTTCTATACTTCTCCACCAAGAAAATTTTATTAATACTTTTAGTCCACTGAGAAACACAGGAGTCAGTATGTAGTGCTTAAACTCACCGCAAGATAGCATCTAAAGGATCCCAGTAACTTTACTTTAAAACCTGTAGAAATATGTCCTGTACCCATAAACTCTAACAATGTTGGCATGACTTACCCCATTTTGGGCTGGGAACTTGCAAGAATAGTTTATTATTTAATTTCCTTATCTCATTGACAATATAATTCTCTTGTTACCTGGAGTTTAACTATGTCCAATCTTACTTTAAATTAATCTTTCATATATTAACTCATAATTAATTATAAATAAAATGAATTATTAGAGAACTTAATGAATAAATTTAAAATAAAACGGATCTAATAAGGAGATCCGTAGGACAATATTTCAATTCGAATGAAATTCGGAAAATGTCAATTGCGTAATAAATTGAGAAGATAGATTAAAACACAAGTTGTTTGGTCTAAAAATTCAGTACATAAGATAAATCCAACATTTAAATATATATATTCCTAACAGTATTTTCTTTGTTTGCGACTAACTATGCTTACTTTGCGCCGTCAAAGGAATTAATATTTTCCAGGATATGTAAAGAAACCTGTTTGTCATTCAAAGAAATACTCTAACTCTCTTAAAAATGCGACATTTTTTACACAACACTGAGCTCGTTATTAGTCGTCTGGTAATGAGACATTTAACTTCACAGTATTCACATAACAGAAAGAAACCTCAACAACCCAAATGAAGAAAATACTTAAAGAAAAAATACCTTGTAGTATCTTCATTTTTATTCAGAAAACCAACCAAGGTGTCGAAAAATCAAACACAGGTGCACTGTCGAGCACCCGTGCATTTATCCTAGGTTTAATTCTTTAATATTGAAGAATGTCTCAACAGAATAACATAATTAAAGTAAAATAGAAATAATGGGTTTTGGTTAGTGGTAAGAAAGTGATGACAATTCATATGAACACGAGCAGATCCAGGATTTGATTTTGGGAGAGGCTCATAAAGAAATATTTTTCACACCATTCATTAATCGTACACTGTTATTATCACCCATTTTATAAAAACACTAATAAAACATTTCGTCATTAATTTATTTTCCAATTTTTCCAATTGTGAATTATTTTTTTACGGCTCAAATCGATTCTGATAGAGGCAAACTTACCAGCACTGAGATCACTACGGAGGACCTTCAAGACGTTTCCTCGGCATGTGTCTTTGGAACTGTTATAATCCTTTCAGGGGTCTCAGGTATATGCCCTCCATCGAAATCCCTTATGGGACGAATTTGAGCTTACAATTATTCATATTTTAACTTTTGAAGAAGTTATTATTCAAATAATAAATAATAAATTTTAAATAATTTAATTCACGAGAAACTTCATTTTCCAACATTGTTTATGACCTTTAACAGAACATTTCTTTGTTTTTCTAAGTTTCTTCACAAAAGCAATCCTCATTGTTTAAATTTACGATGTGACACCGGAAATTTATCCAATACTTAATATTTTCAGCGACGTCATGTTTATTTATTGTTTAATGTTGATTTTAATTGATGATGAAAATCTATATTGGGTTACAAAGTGGTGTAAAATTGTTTAGAGAGTATCTCATGTAGGTGCAATAGTCGAATTAATGTTATAAAACATTAGGAAAAAACACAATAACGGTATATTAATGGTCGTGGAGAATATTGAAAAGATTGTGCATATATTGACGTAAATTATAAGCACGTAGTTCATACAGTCTCATGATTTATCATTATGGGAAGAGCAAATATATCCCATTTTCAGATGTAATAATAGGGTAGCTGACGACAAAAGGTTCTGAAATGGCACGTTTTTTTAATACAAAATGTCAAATCCAAAAAATATTACTATTGGCAGTTGGATTTTGAAATATCCGGAAAATTTGATATGAGAGAAACGGCAGTGTGCAATGATACAATTCAAAGGTTTTTGGACAAATTTTTCTAACTCCTGACAATTTTGTCAATGGAAACCTGTTCAAAATTGGGAGGAGAGAACTATGCAATTGAATTAACGAAAGTTCCTTCGGGAGAAGAAAGTATAATTGAAGACGAATTACAAAAAAAATGTGGGTACTAGGTGAGATTGACAAGAATTCCAAGAAACGTTTTTAGAGAAAAAATCCAAGAAGAAATAAAAGTACTCTAGCAATTGTAATTTTGGATCACGTCGAACCAAGTTCGTCAGTATTTACTACAGTTGTACAATATACAGATTTTGAAGCTGCTGGATAGTCATTTGGCAGTGAATTATTCGCAGCCTTTGTGAATCCTTATAATCACTACATTTACTCTTAAACCATCGAGGATCATCTCTCGATCAAAACGCAAAGGAGATTTAAGACGAAGAATTGTTTACACACTCGACCATGATTAATACTTACTTGAATGAGTGCCTTTGGAGTAGATCGTTGATCTAAAGAAAAATTATTTAAAGCTTTTATAAAAGCTACCAATAAATTCATTAAAATTAATGTAAATTATAGATAATTTTTATACAATACAAATAAATATTGTTTAGTATAATGTTCACACTATTGCAAATATTTGTATCTTATTTATTTACCTCAAATGGGCAGTGTGAATAAGAATTGGAGGAAAATGTCCCTTAAGCGATTTCGATGGGGGCATACAAGTGGGATCCCCCAACGTCAACGACCCATCATAATAGTGATTAACATTTAATTTTTCTTTTTCGATTATCTTTCTATTGTACGACTGAACAAGGTAATTTTCTAAGGGATAAGTGACTCAGCATCTCGCTGGGGTGCGAGTATACTAGAAACGGTGAAATATAGCAGCCCCATACTCCGTTTCCCATGTTCGAGTGGAAATCTCTAAAGTAAAGTTGTCCTATGAAATTGTCTTTTTACACCGCTTGTATTATCTGTTGCTTTCAACGGGTGTACTTAATATTTTTCGATGTAAAAAACATCGGTTTTGTTTTTGTTTTTTGTGAGGGAATGCCCCCTGTGCCCCTCCTTCTAGGATCCTCTAATACATGTGCATAATTTTTGGAATATGTATTTCCAATTACATAATTGTATCTAGATGTCACTAAAAAAGTTAAAATATATTTTTGTAATTATTAATGGGTACGAAGAAAGGGAATAAGAAGTCTGTTAAAATACTATTCTTGAAGGTGTAATTTATTGCGTCAAAATTTATCTCGGTTTTGCTAATACTTTGACACTTTGAAAGTTTTATCAAAGAAATATCACTCAATATAAAACTGGTAGGGTAATGTCTTATTCTCAATCGAATTTAAAATCTTCAGCATCCAAGAATGCATCCTTGAATGTAACTGCGTTGAAGACTTTCAACTGTGTTGAGTGAATGATCTCGCTGATTGTTGCTATAAAAATATGCTTCACTGAGTCCAGCACATCAGCCCAGTTCTCGTTCAGAAAGTTATTGGTGTTATCTCCTGAAAACACAAAATATAGGCATAAATTTGCACAATCTCACAACGATGTATCTAATCTCTCTAGAATCTAATTAATAATATTGCCTCTTCTGCATAATCAATCCTATTCATAACCAATACTTGTGTATCATTTATGAGTATAAGCATAGCTGAAGTGCACCCCAGAAATGAGGTAGAAACAAATTAATGCGGTGATAATATCGATCAATCTTTTTTTAACAAACGCAACAGAGACATATTTTTTATCCAGGACTTTAGGACTAAAATATCAAAGAAAATGGTATCAAAATTACAAACAATTAACTTTCTAAGAAGATTTTAAAAAAATCTATGTTAATGTATTACCATGAACTGACAAATCAATCTTGGCAAAAGATGAGTACGTTGTGATTCGAACTATGACCCTCACGATTTTTTGTGAGGGCGTCTTGAATACGTAAAAGAAAGAGGTAGTTTTGTACTTAGAATAGGAACGCCGAGATCTAAGAGAATGAGGATCACAATATGTGATGCATAAATATCTAGCGCTTTTAAAGTATATGGTATTATAATACAGATAAATAGTAATTTAAAAATATTCAAGCTTTATATTTCTTTAAATTTTAAAATTAAATATTTTGTGAGTGATTTTTAAGTTATATTTAGTTGCAAAGTTTAGAATATCTTTGCCTTGCCCACTTGCACTACCGAATCCATATCTTCCATTTACGTCACGGTAGAGCTCGTTACCCATTTAGGTCTCCGCCTATATGAACGTATTCACCTGGAGGTATGGTACGCAACATAATTTCATCAAAGTCATCCCAAAATTCCTGTTTTCCTTGTTTGGTACAGCGAATTTGTGGTGCTTACCGTAATAAAACTAAAGAAAACACAGGTTAAATCAAGGGGCTCATTAGCAATGAAACACAAACAAAAGTTCTCAGGGAATTTAATGAAATAAAATGTGGATTCGTATTATTTTTAATTAAGTAGACCAACACACAGATTTCCTTGTTAAAGGAAAACGCTCTCTGTGACAGCATCCCCTCCTATGGCTGAGGGCAGCCGGCAAGAGTATTTAAGCTGGTGCTCCACTAAGGAAGCCGTAAATTCTGCGCGTCTGAGTCAACACTACGCAACCATGCTGATATTCATCAAATCTTTAATGTAATTCTATACTTTCAGCAAGTTCGTGTCCGCGACCAGAAGGTGATATCTACATTTTCTTCAACGATCCACGCATCGCCCTTCAACTCTCTACTCAACTCAACTCGAAGCCGCTGCATCCAAGCATCGATCAATAATTTAACCTCGAAGCAAGACAACTCAAGATCANATTAAGATATCATGAACAATATTAATGTTTGTTAACTTCCTGGGATAGACACTGAAAACTCAGTTGTCAATACGTACTATTTTTTCATGCGCATCAATTTTGCATCATTTCTCAACTCGTAATTCTGTATTAACTTTGGGGATATTATATGTGTATTTAGGGGGTAAAATTCAACCTTTTGCATTTACTATATTCTTTAATTCTGTATAAGTAATGTTTAATATGTGTGTGTATTGAAGAGCGATTGTTGTATTGAAATGATATGACCCTTAAGAAAAAGGGGAACCTTCATTCCTTATAATCTTATTATGCTCAACTAGTAAATTGAGTCCTCTTCTTCGTTTCTAACACCATGCGCAAACCCCCAAAATTCACATTTAAAACACATAACATTAACATGAATTACCATTAAAGAAGTTCTAGTGTTGACAAATAATTCAAAAGTTAATGACGAATATAAATTGATTACATCTAAAACACCTTCATACATTGCTCTTACTTCTTACGGCCCTCATTAATTATGCAAACACAAGAGTTCTGAGCATGGGCCATTGCGATTCCGGTTCGAAGCACTCGCAATTATCGCTGCCACTTAATACATTTATTACTGAGAGTACCAGCGTCCTCAAGTTACCTTGTTATTTGATGACCAGATCAGTCTAAGCATATGATAAGATTGGAAAACCCTTGTCCAGTCTCAGTTCGATGGAGTGCGTCCTTCCTTCATACCAGCTGTGGCCCTCCCACCGTCAACAGCCTGCTTTTGACGGAAGTTGTACTGCCGGCAATGGAACCCTTCATTCGGAATTTCCGCATTCACCCTCATAGTGAAGTTCATTGAGAACGAAAGTTCGTTCAACTCGTTGTAACGCGATTCACTAGTTTCGGCGATCGCTACTCGTTACAAAACACAGCAGTTGATTCTCCGACTTGTTCTCGGAAAAAATAATTAAAGTTGAGTCTTTTCACGTTCTGCGTAATTTAGAATGCAATTAAGTTAGTAATTAAAACTAACTTGCCAGATAAATCCAGACATGATCTCGGACTCATCGAGCCTCGACATCAGACGAAGTCTCGTAAATGACGAAGAAAAATATTAGAATGTATGACTTCGTAATGGAAATCTCAGATTGTAGAATTTCGGAATCGAATGAATTAAAATCTCAGAAAAATGTTGGAGCGTCTCGGCGTCGTATTTTATCACCTCATCTCCTACTCGATCCATCAGAAGTTAACTCACGTGATACGATTTTGAAAACCATGTGACTGATTTTCGCCAGTAATAACTAATTCTCCCTCCATTCATAGTTGTCACGATTGGTTCAATTTACAACGACAAGTGCATGTTTCTAACCAATCGGAACGTTTCTTTCCATGAAACTTTCCCACTTCAACGGTCCCATCTATTTCAACCGACGTGTCCATAATTTTGAATCTAACGCTTTTTAAGAATAATAACAAACTAAATTTAGAAAGCTCTCGAACCTTTAACTGTCATTCTTTCTTGTCCTCGGTGCGTCTTTCTGTTAACTGTCTACGACGCCCGCCTAACGGTTGCTGCCTTGTGATGCCTGCCGCTGTCCCTAGACGATTCTCACCCGCGACGGGTCGAGCCCCCCTCGCACCCACGCTCTCTGGGACGCTGTCTATTATCGATCTTCTCATCCTTTTAAATTTGAAAAGGGTTGATGCTTCTCTCCACACCCACAACATGTGTTCCACTGGCGGTTGCTCTTTAAAACCCCACAGTTTTGTCAATAGCCTCCTTCAACGTCTTTCTTGTAATTTCCCGTTGGTTCCCAGTTTAAATATAACGACGCCATCTCTTATGTGTTAGTAAAATTCCTATCCCCTTCCCACTTTTAGCCAAAAATAAATGCGTCGTACTCGACCACTCTTCTTTTCTCTGAACTTTTATACCCGTCGTACAAACAACAAAACACAAAACCCCGCGTCCTCTTCCAACGGCCATCTCCCTCGCAGATGCGTAACATAAATTCGGTTACGACTCCGCTCGCTTATAAAATATTTTTAATTGTACTGATTCTAATTACACTCCTTGTTAATTAAGAATTAATGGATTCCTACAATACGCCGAGACTATATTTAAAAGCAGTTGATCCTCTATTGTCAGTTTTATGGTGTGGCTTTTTCTCTCTTCATTGATGATTCTCTGTTTCAGATGTTCCAACAACACCCGTTCCGTTACTTCCGGTATCAATCCCATGATATACAAACTGGTAATCATCTCCTATATCCCTGGACTTCGACCCTTTCCATTTGGTCTCTTGGACGCATCATGCATTAATTTGCCAAGTTCTGAGAATTTCACTGAGCTCATTACTCCGTCCAGTCATTGTGCCGAGATTCCAGGTTGCGAGTTTGAGTTTGTCAAAGGTTCTAGTATGCGAACTATTGTTCTTGTCCTTACTGTCGCTTCCTGGGGACGCTCTAGCATGTTTCCCATTATCTTAGGGGAGACGACCTAGCTTTTAGCTTACATATCTTTCTGGTTATCATTCATACAAGGAGCTGATGTTTTGGCTGACGTTTTACGGCCGGTTGCCACCTGACGCCAAGGTTGCTCTTCTCGTGGAGTTCTTCCCGTATAAATGTTTGCTCCCGTATAACTGAAAACCAATACGGTATTACATCTGGAAAATCGACGATTGACGTCATATTATTTGAATTAGAATTACGATGGCAAAACATCATGAGAACAAAAAAAGCTGCATTTCTCATTCATACATCTAGAAAAGGTGTTTGACACAGTACCTAGAAAACTGGTATGGCTGTCACTGAGAGCCCGAAACATATCCGTATATTGCATAACCCTAGTCCAAGATATGTATAAGGATACCAAAACCCGCATGAAAAGCCCTGCTGGCCCCAGTGAACCGTTCCACGTAAAAGTAGGAGTTCATCAAGGATCAGCTGTAAGCCCACTTATATTTAACTATGGACTACATCACACGGTACATACAAAAGACATCAGAGTGTATACTCTACGCGGACGATATTGTCCTATTATCCAAATGCGCAAGAAACATTTAGTAGATGGGTAACACAAATAGAGCGCCAGGGACTACTTATAAGTCGGGGTAAAACCGAATACATGGAGTGTGATTATGGAGAGGCGACAAAAATTGGCTGTGATGAATATATAGACAACCGTGCGCTGCTCAAAGTGGACAAGTTCAAGTATTTAGGCTCTGTGCCCACCCCTGACTTAAACGTAGATAAAGATGTCGACCACAGAATTAATGCGGCGTGGCTCAAATGGAGATCGTTATCAGGCGTCCTCTGCGACCGGAAAATGTCCATACGAGTAAAAGGGAAAGTGTACAAAACTGTAGTACGAACAGTTACGATAAATGGGGCAGAGTTCTGGACCCTTAAGAAAGCACATGAGCAACAACATCATGTAAACGAGATGAGTATGTCAGAGGATCGTATAAGCAACAACATCATGTAAACGAGTGCGAAATGAGTATGTCAGAGGATCGTATAAGGTAGCACCCATTGTCGAGAAAGATAAAGAAAGACGACTCCGCTGGTATGGCCATATCCTGAGACGCGAAGACGATCACGCTGTGAAAAAGGCATTAAAGATCCCCGACCGACCCAGAGGAAGTGGACGACCGCCCACCACCTGGTGGTCAAGTATGCAGAAAGAGATCCAGTGCGAAAACCTGAGTATACAGACAAGCCAAAATAGAACTCTCTGGCGCAGATGTACAAAGAGACTCGACCCCAAATGAACTAAGAAGAGTGATGAACAAAGAAGAAGAAATATTTCATGAACAACGATCGTTTTCATAATTTTCCTCTATTTCTTAGTTTAAAATATCTCGTAAAGAAGTATATAATTTTGTTCTGTTAGAATTCTGTTATACATTTTATGATATGGGTTACCACAAGTTCACAAAAGATTTATGATATTAGTAGTATTTTCAAAAATATTTACTAGGTTATTCAAATATTTTAAGACACACAGATTTGTTTCTTGATTTGGGGTCCTCTCGACAATTGTGTAACCTATTATGGATACTTTTTCACTTACCCAATTGTGATAAATGTAACAGAGTTACAAAATTGTAAAAAAAAATTAAGTACATTAAACAAGGTAGAAGCACTATAGTGTACTTTTAAGTTGACGTTTATTTCTTCTCTTAATTTTCAGAATCTTAAAAAAAAACTAGGTAGGATATCAGCACTAAAACTGTTTTTCACAAGAAAAAGTAATTATTGTATTGTAATTAATTTTCTACACTTTTTAGCACTTCAATTTTTAAATAATAGGCCAAATAATACACGTATGGGGACGCAGAGTCAACTACAATTATGAACAGAAAATTGAGGATGAAGATAGGAAAATATCTTACCTAGAAGTTTATCGCCATTGAAGAGGTTATCGAAGAAGAGGTGCAGACGAGTGGTCGTGAGGTCAAAAGATTTATGAGGTAGTGGAATTAAGTAATACTCTCCATCCTTCTTCTTTTCAAATTTGTACTCATATACGTACTTTTCATTAACATTTTCTGAAATAGAGGTAAAAAAGAGATCATATTAGATAGCTCGTTAAAAAAAGAAATTTTTTACTGTTTTCTCGAACCCAATATTTCGTTGCACGCTGTGTGCGCCAACTACGCATTAAAAGACCTGAGTGGAAATTGTGCACAATCGTGGATGATGAACGGATGATGTAGTGGTTAACACTCTTATAATTACATTAGGTCTCCGCAGGTCGAATCCCGGCTAGTCACCATTTTTTACCTGTCCGAAAATTAAACATATCTTCTTCAAATGCGTTGGTAATTATTAAAACGTGATAATGACGTGACTCTATCATTTGTATGTATTGTGTTTGGGCAAACTGTAGACCACGAGGACGAGCGCTTCTGAGGCCAGTTCAACATAGGTTTACTCACACCGTGATGTATCTTGGGAGGAACAGTATTCGGGATATAATCCAAATAATTGCATCAAAGTTTACAAAGACGGTTGCAAGACGCAGATAGTTCACTTTTCAATAATTCTAGTCATATGAATTAGGACTTTGAAGTAAGAAACTTCAAATATTTACTGGCCTTTCCCGAGATGTCTGTGGCAAGCGAGAGCACAAGCCATGAGCTCTCTACACACTCGTTGGGCATCGACCACCAATACTGATCAATGATCCAAATATTTTGTCGATAAGAAAGACAAATATCATACTACCCATGAATAAGGAAGTAATAAAGGCATACAATAATGAATACCATATTAAATTTACGCGAATAAAATGTTTATTGGTTTTATGCCTAGGGTAGTTTTTTGGCAATCTTATTAATTTCTATTATGACTTTGTAATTTGTGTTCTATAGAAATTTAGAGTGCAAATAGATGATTATTATTACTTATTTTTTACATTACTTCTCACTTGATTGTGTTAGTGTTAATAAGATGAAATCATTATCAACAAGAAATCAAAATATTTTTGATGAAATGTGCGCCGTTCCCTGGAGTGCGATTTTCTGTGCTTCGTGCGGTCCTCCTCTTGATGTTTATCGTGGTTTTTCTTTATGGTTCCGAGGGCTTCTATAATAACTGGTTTGAGTGCCCTCCAAGCAATCCAGAAAATGTATACATCCGATAAGCTGATCCAGAACATTCAGGATGTACTTTTCTCTCATCAAAGTGACGGAAAGTACTTTCTGTTTTGCTGGATTCCCGGACATGTAGGTATCAGAGGGAATGAGGTTGCAGATGTTTCCGCGAAGGCGGCATGCCTCAAAAATTGCGTGGAATTCTTAACGACTCCAAAAGGGGACATCTTGAATTCCATCAAGTCGAGCATACTGAGAGAATGGAACAATGGTGGTAGCTCTTTTACACACCGTTATCTCTTGCGACTACTAGCAGGTAGGTGATGCAATGTGAGAAGGGTAGTTCTTCTTTGATAGGTCGTCACATACTGATTGCAGAAAATACACTAGAATACGGAGAAACATTGGTCTGGCTGCAGATATACCAACAATTCTCGAAAATGAAATGGATGATGTTAGTAAACTATTGAATTTCATAAATACATCGGGGCTTTTCCCACAAGTTCTTGGGAGGTTTAAATTTTCATTCTTCTTTCCTTCTCCCTTTTTTGTTTCCTTTCATTCTTCCTTTTTCATTGTTTGGAAAATTATAGTTTTCAAAATTTACTTATATTTTGATATAATGTTCTTTCCTATCTTTATTCTGTTCTTTCCTATCATCGTTGTGTGATATTAGATATTTGGTTAACTCAGGAGGGTTTTTAGTGGGTATGGTCGAGATATTCGGCGAGTTTAACCCACGGGGAAGAGTCACGTTGGCTCTTCCCTATGGTGAGAAACTGCATTTTCCCCACTTGCAAGGACTCTAATGACCATAATGTTGGCGAGTCCTAAAACCCCAATAAAAAACTGGTTTTAACCCTTAAGTTTCTACATTACACATTATTTGTATTTCGTTTGTAGATTTTTATATTTGCTCACTTTTTCTACTTTTTTCAGTTATTAATTGGCGTCGTCGGATACACCAATAAACAAGCACGTTCTACGCATATCATCATGTACTAAGATATGATGGGTAGGTTCATGTTCACAATACGTATAACGGACAGACATAGAAATATAAGCTTGTTTGGGCACTAACTCCATCCGAGCGCTCCGCTTCACCCGGGCTCCAAGCGTAGAGTGACCCCACATCCGCCCCACCCGGTTCCGCTCCGCCCCGCGCTGATTGGCCGCCGCGGCCGGACAATCTTGGCGTAGCCAATCATGGCGCAGCCGCCCAACCCCCAACCCAATCTACATAACCGACGAGTAACACGTTCGACCTCGCAGAACATGACAGCGACTTAGGTCTGTACGACTCTGACATTACCCTGAAGAAGGCCACAGCACGATGGCCGAAACGTTGGTAGTTACATCTACTAAGACGCGGTTTGTCCCGGACAAACAAGCTTATATTGACTCCGGCCGCGGAAGCCTACGTTTATGGACATAGAAATGTTTTAAAATGTCTCAATGAAGATACCTGGCGAATTTAACTTTGCCTGGAGACAGTGACTGTTCTAAACCGTAATCAAGGGGTGGGTTTTAACCGGGGAAGGAATCAGGGAGCATAAAATATTCCTTTGTGATTGAAATTTATGATTTTACAACACATATAATATTTATAAAAATTAAAGAGTTGACGTATTTTATTAAATGATAAAATTTATAAATTACTTATAAGATACGTCATTTCATCAAAAAAAATATTTAACTTATTTTAAAATATTGGTAAAATTTGTTAATTGTTTATAATGGCAAATACATATTAAAGGATAAGTATATAGTGACAAAATCAGAATTTTATAAAGATTCAAATCAAATAATTCATTAGCTGAGCTGTCGGCAATGGGGATGCGTTGTATAGCTTATACAAAAATTACAGAATTCAGCCTGCATGGAACACGCCTAATGTTGCGAGTCGCTTAAACCAGTGCGTGTAATTCGCAGAGATTATAATGAAAAATTTGTATTATGTTTGCTTACATCTTGAAAATTTAGCGTACGAAAAATTTGTTAACACTTTTACAAAGTATGCTTTTGTTAATTTTCAATTTCATCTGTTGACAGTTCGAATCTAATGCAAAGTGGGGGGTGGTTAGCTTTCTTAGCCCTCCTCCCCCATAGATCCGTCACTTCCTGAAGGTGTATTCAGCTTGTGCTAGTGTGTTGCATCGAGTAATTATGTGTCCCATATATTCTTCTGCAATGCCACACATTCAGCATTTTTTCTACACTGCCTGTTTCAGGATTTTCCGTTATATATGTGTTCTTGTGTTCAATTCCTGATCCTGTGCTGCTGTTATATAAGTTTTCATTTCTCGTTTGAGTCCCGCATTGTCTACCCAGTCGATGGACACTTTCATGTGTACCAAATGTTTTGTAGATACCTTCAAAATACTGCCCATGTATCGGTTTATCTTTGAGTACAACTATTTTGCTCGTATTGATGCAGTTTTTGGTATTTTTCTTTTCTGCCATCACTCATGACTTCTGTGCTTAGATTCTTTTCTTCACCTTCTTTGCCTCTTTTTGGGTAGAATGTCGATTTTTATTTTCACTAGCGTATTTATTTATCATTTGCTCGATAGATGTCCACCAAGTAAAACAATTGAGAAATCAAAAGATGAGTCTTGAATGATGATGATGATTACTACTGTTTTTCTTATAAGTGAGTTTTCTTCTGTGACTGCAGAAGCGAAAAGAGAAACATACCAAGCTCTCCCTCCCTAAATAGAAACATAAAATTTTTCATATTTGAGGTGATATATTGTTACTATTAGTTCAACTATATAAATAAATGAAATTTCCTTGTTTAGCCATGGCAACACACTTATTTGTCTCAAAACGCTTTAATCAAGACTGGCAATGCGATTGAAAACATGACTAAAATGTGTTACCATGGCAAAATAAGGCTTTTATTCACTTATATTGTACAAAAATTTCAAGACTTAGCTACATGAGCCAAGAGACACAACCTTTTGCATTGGTAGGAAAAATTATCGAGGGTTTAATTTTTATAGGTTCAGGAAGCGGTATGTGAGTGTGGTTTACAATAGTTATTGAGATAATAATTGGGATTACGTAAACTTTTTCAGTCTTCCATATTCTTCCAGTTTCTTCTTTCAGTTCTGTGTTCAGCTTGCATTCTCCGCAGCATTTTTCAGCGCACTATTGGTTTTAGATATGCCTGTATCTGTTATGAAAGCAATCTTCTGTTTTCATATGAAACACCAATCCAGCCTGATATGCTCTGCAGACATATCTGTCAATGTCGTTCTGTTATACAGCAGAACTAACTCTGCATTTTTCAGAAAGTTTTGTACTTGTATGGAGGTTTTGCTTCTATTAGTCCACATATTCTAGCTAGCTTTTCATAGCCAATTAATCAGGGTGTTGGAAGTAATTTCGGCCAATATCTCGTGTTTCGAAAAACCCAACATACACGGTTAAAATGATGGTGCAGGTAACGGATTACGAAATTTCTGGAGCGAGCAGTCAACTGCTGCGTACAGGTGTGTCTTGCGCCTGTGCATTGCTACAAAATCTAGATTGCCGCTTAAAGATATATTATATTTAATTAGTATCCATCGGGAACCCACCGAGGTGGCAATAAGCTGTGTCTTTTAATGACTCTTCCTTAATCTTGTTTGTGAATTGTTAGCAGAAGTTGCTGTGGGCCAGAGGTGTAAAATCATAAGTGAAGTTCTATGTTTTGTGTAAACACCTCCCATCCCCTTCCTACATGCTCGATCCCCTTCCTACATCGGGGCCAGCGACCATCCTCTACTGATCCTCTTTTCTGGTTTACATAATTTCTTCAAACACGAATGACCTGATCTTAGATGGCCAACATGAATCCCTCAATTTCAGTGTATAATCAGGTATATCCCTGCAAACGCCATACGTTGTCAAATTGTAGTAAATAGATTACTTGAGGGTGTTTACGGCGTAGGACCTTGCCTTTCGATTCAGGGTGTCGACGTTCTGTCTTGCCTTGATATTCGAAAAAGAGTTCAATGACTTGGTTTAACTTGTAAATAGAAATATCCGTAATGTTGTTGGAAGTGATTTTAAGTGCAAGCATTGGTGATGTCCTTCAGACAAGAATACAACATATGCCGAAAACACATATGCCTTGCCCGGGAAACAAACCCATAACGTTATGTTCCCGGACACAACTAAATGAGTCTGCAATTTGGTGCGATATACTTTACCTAATGTCATATTACAATTTCCTTGACCAGAAAGTGGTAGCAATAGGATCCGACCAGACATATTATATTTGCTTAGTATTTCCAATCTTGGAATGAAAGCTTCATAGGTAACTGTTTTTGAAGCAAGGTCGAAACTGTAAATGAGAAATAACATTGTAAATTTTTAATTTCATTATTCCTAGATATTTCAGTTTCAGAGATAATTATTCAAACTCTCTTCTCTTAATTTTAACAGGAATGAAATTTATCAGCAAAGAATAGAATAAATCTTTACTTAAAAATCATTAATTTTTTTTACATATCGCTGTTTTACACTAAGAAACTAAAAATAAACTTTATTTTTATCAAAATGTACTAACTCAAATTTGAAAACTAGTACAGCTTAGATACTACTTAAAAACAAAATTACAAAAATATACCGTATTTTGGAGAAAATAAACTGACTGAAATTTTAAGGTACGGTCCCAGATTTACGATATATGTAATTATTAAAAAAAGCAAGTATATTTCAATAGGGATAATAATTTTATTTTATTTCCAGTACATAGATTGATATTATGTATATTTCCTTGGACACGAATACCAAATATGATATGGCGCGATCATGTAATCGTTACTGAATTAGGGACAGGTTTAGGTTGTATAAAAGTTGAAGAAACTTGAGCGTGATTGATAACAACGTTGATAATTTCATTAGACGACAAAATATAAAATAAACTGGTGGGAGTTTTTGCGTTCTATCCGTTTTACCTTTCCATTTTTTCCAACTCATTCTATTGAATTCGACTAATTCGACCTACATTAATCCGAATTCTTCTTCAATTTAAACTTTTCGTTTGCAACCTAGATCACTATTAAAAATTGTGATTAAATAAGAAGATTATTGTGGATATTTTGAACATTTAACATGTACTCATAAATAAATTGTTATTGTTTAGGTTGATATCATATTATCAGCTACAATAACGTGGCCTATTTTCTTATGCTTCCGCAAAGAATTGTTGGAGAGCGGAGATCTCCAGAAACACACTTTCCATTCCACGCATCCGACTTCAAACTCGAGGAATTATTGTGAATTAATCGGAACTATCCCGATCACCTAGACCAGAGATTCTCACTCGGAGATATTTCTTTTAATTTTACAATTATTTAATAACAATATTTCACTATTAGCAAAAGTTTGATTCTTTGGAATACAGTATTTCCAGAATAAAACAAATTTAAAACTGCAAATACGTAGTTCATTTATATCCAATTAATTAGACGGTGTAATTCGAATTATTGATAATTCGAATATTAACCGGTATTTTTGTCCGAATTATCCTAGTTCGAGTGAATGTAAAATGAAAACAATTTGTTCTCTGGGTAATTTATGTATCATCCGTCACGCCTAGACGCGTTGAGATTGGAATAAGAAACCTTTAGAATTTTGAGGTCAATACCAAAGAAGCATCGTTCGATCTTCTCATTCCCGACCCCTGGTGCAATATTATCGGTGCATGAGCACTTCAAAAGAATGAAGGGATGTGATATTAAAAAATGATTAAAAGGAAAAAATGTAAATTACAAGTTAACGAAATAAATTAAGCTTTTCATTTTTATGTTCACTTCATTTAAAAGATAAGTTCACTACAAAGAAGTAAAATATTTTCTTAGAATTATTCGAAACTGTTTAATAAATATTTCCTTTTGTAATGTAATCAATTTACTTAATTCGCTCTGAGTATACAGGTTCAGATATGAGATCCAGATTCACAGAAAGGAAAGAATTTCTCGATATCTTTGGATGTAATGTGCCAATATTTGGGTGTGACATCTTAAACATAAATGTGACATCGCAACCTTATGATCCGAACTATTATTTAACTTTGCGGAATATTATACAATATTGCTGCCTGACAAAAATTGCCAACTCCTATGGATTTAATTAATATCCAAATAAATATTAATAATAGTCACTATAGTGGCTACAAAAAAAAACTGCTGTAAAGAAATACAAGTTACTAACACAACCAACAAAAACACAAAGTATATTCGTTCCACACGCGCGATGCAGAAGCAACAGAATAGCGACACAAGAGCACATGAATTGAATTGGTGGCTGAGGATGGCGATGGATTTAAATTTTCAGAAATTCGAATGACGTGCCAACATAACGTGAGGTACAAATATTATTCAATAAATAAATGTATAAATAATTTATTGTCAAGAGAGCTTTTACAAACTACCTGGGACCACGTGAAGAACAAAGTAATTTACTGCGTCTAATATACAATAAACTGATAAATAAGGTGCGTTTCCATTCATGTTTTTTTCTTAAGATATATTTTCTCAAAGCAAAGAAACATGACTTGGAGTATTTAAGGGTCGGATGTTATATTCAAAGATTTAAAGAAGTTCTTTTCTTTCTGTGAATTTGTATTTCGCATACAATTCTAGGGTACTCAAATTCATAGCGTTCCTCAATGATAGAGAAGTTGATCCAAAGTGTTCTTATTGAACATATTTGCTTTTTTTCTGTCTTTAGCAACAATGATTGTGTATCACCGTTCACGTTTAATTCATCTCCTTCACGTGTCTTACTTACCTAACATTATTCATGATAGTGTCTTTAAAACCCCTGGAAACAGCATCTGTTAAAAACAAGTTGAGTCCTACACTCCCTACGCTTTGGTCGACAACAATCCTGTCAATCTTCATTGGGTCAAGACTTGGAAGCTTGTACTCTCGGTTTCCTGTCAACATTGAAAAGCTTAAATACACTTCTGTTATGAAGGTTCCTTTTGGTATCGGAACAAAAAGTAATAAACTGTACATTGATATCATTATAACATAAAGATTTGCAGTAAAATCTTTCTTAACCGGCCTGGGATCAATCGGTCCTCGGAATTACCGGCTTATCCATTGGAACAGTTTTTCTCTCTCTTTGAGCGTATAATAGCTGTCAAACATTGTCTGACAGTCCTTTCCTGTAAAGTTCCTGCGAGTCAATTTTTCTATGAATTAGCTTGTACATATGTGTTTTTTATGTGAATCAATTTTTCATGTTCGTTTTTGTATGTATGTAAATACGATGAAATGAGTTGAAATGTCTCATTTTCTCGTTTATCGTGATGAAATTGTAGGCTTTTTGAACCAAAATCAATTTGTCACGGGAACCCCATATTAAACGGAGAAACGAGTATCCGAATAGCGTCTCGGTCCCGACCAGACCGGTTAAGACCGAGTTCTACTGCAAACCACGATTTGTTGAGCAACATTTACCAAGAAGTGCCGTGTTCTAAGAGAATGTGAACTACGACGTCTCCAATGAGTATTCTTCAGTTTATGTTACTCGTAGTCCATTAACGTTCCCATCGCAAGATTTTTAGCTTATATTCGTTGCAGTTATAAAGTATATATTTGTTTCAATCCTGTTTAACTTCAATGGAAATGTGTAACTCATTGAGATAAAAATTATTAATATTAAGTTTCTTGATATTCAAAGTGAACACGGCAGTGCTTTTCCTAAACGTTCTGACTTATTCGTCTCACTTGGTATACACGTTATTTCTTGAATTGAATACTTTATAATACAATACGCATAAATTGAATAGGTGCTACTCTAATTAATAAGATAAATCACTTTTGATTTTTTAAATTTTCCTTCACAGTGGAATTACCATTGGAATTCATAGCATGATGTATGTGGATTCTTTTTCTTACCTTTAACGAGAACTGGTAATCCTTCATTTCCACTTTTCGTCATACATGCATTCAGCTGATCAGGAGGCAATTTAATACTGCAACGGTTTAGACCTGGCACTGAAAAACAAGGGACAAAATATTAGAGTAAAAACAATCTGAATCATATAAAATAACTCATCTGTGTCACCCTATAATACTGTATTTTTCAGTCGGGTGTTTTATTTCATAATACGTAGAGTGGCCCGATTTCAATGCATCGTTTAATGACATAGACGGGTATTACACGGTCATATTTCTATGTCGTACATCTATGATTAAAGATATGACCATGTAATGCACAAACTTTGATTATGGTTAAACTATGGTATATATATATCTATAGCATAGTTCTCGTTGAGAGAACCATTGATAATATCTTCGATCATAAATGTGTGATCGTGTAATATTGGCCATAGTGATCCAATTTTGATGATCTCTTCTTTCCATCTGTATAACTTCAATTCCAAAAAGGAATAGAATTATAATTTTTGCTTACTAGTATAATTATGGAAAAATGTGAATTAGACGAAAAACTGCGCGAAGAGTGGCGAGTGGAATCTATATCCGGAAGAACCATTCAAGAATCCACGAATATATGAACGCATGGAAATCAGTACAAATATCTCTCATAAAGCCAATCACTTGATACATAATAAACACAAATTTAACGTTGATAAGTATTCTAAATTTTAGAAGTTAAAAATATATTATGACCTTTTAGTAAATTAGAAACTTCACATATTTACAACATACTCAATAACTTTCTTCTTTTAAATAATAAAATCCCTGACCGTTGCTCTACTCCAAAGTCCTTCCTTCTCTCCCCCCCAACTCCTCAATTCAAACCACCCTACGTCAAACGGTAAAACTGATGTGTCCTTTCGTATTGAAATTATTTCCATTTTCAGACGTCAGGTCCGGGTTAACTTCCACGACCCCTAGCATTTGAGTATAGTGACCTCCGTTCGGTAATCTCAGCGCGTTGACTACTACATTGCACTGAACCTGGATACTTTATTTTGTCGTCTCGCTAGCACTATGTTTATTTTATTTCATCTTTTGTTTTCTTTCGTTCAATATATGTTTTCAATTCAATACATTCGATGATTTGCTTATATCACTGAAGATGGCTGCTATGCAGCCGAATATGCGTAATAACATTAAAAACTTCGACAACACTGAAACGCCTTACAATTTATCATCGGCCAACTTAGAGATTATTACAACACCGAAATTATAATTCCTTATTACTGTTAAATCTAAGGAAATACTCATAGAATTTTCATTTCATTTACGGTTTTCAATATATTATGAGGAATATTTTCTGTTACTAGAGTTAATATTTTGATTTTTCTTAATTATTAAGGGACATTGCAATATTCTTCCATTTCTTGTTCCTCCTCATAACCAAGCCGTGAGCTCACTCAAACATCCGATGACTCCTTCAACTTTACTTCAACAAAGTAGTATAACGGAGAGTGTGTAATCGGTTCTAACGAATCATTTACAGCGAAATTTTTTTAAGAAACCCATCTTTCATTTGAATCACCGAATGATCATTGTCGTACCATTTTTTTAATGGAGACATATTTGACGCAAGATCCAGTATATTCAAGGCTTTTAAATAAATATTCTTATCAATGACAGAGACCAACGTTTGTTTAAGATACATTGTCATGATAACTCCATTCTGGTCGTTTACTTATTTGTAGGTAAATATGTCCCTGAGAACGTTCTGGATGTACAGTTTTTCCCAGGCATCCCAGCTATTTGTACAAGATGTATTACTGACAGCACTACCAGTCCCAACACTTGACCTTTCTGCAGGAATGTTGCAATGTGCGATGGTAATGTGCTTCTCAATCACTATTCCTTGGTTGCAAAGTGTTTGTGTTGAAATTTCTTTCCAAATCTTTCCTTGTGAATGATTTAATGTCTTCAAAAACGTTGTCTGGAGAGGAATGCACAGAATTATCACAGACCTTTCAACTCTCATCTACAGCTATTTAAGTAGCTGCATCAATCTCACGAATCTTCTTGTGGTAAGCATTTACATTCGCTATATCTAGCTTCTAAATATAATTTGATCCTTGAGAAACGAAGGCACACAATTGATAGCTCATTTGGAAAAATTTGTTTTATTATAACATTTCTTTATTTTCCCCAGGGGTGCTACTCCAACAGTGCTTGTTTTCATATGGCAAGTTATGTGTGTAGAAAGTTTGGTTGAAATCGCGTCAGGCACTCTAGAGTTATGATGAGATGCATACCTAAAACATTCCAACCCCATTTCATCCCGTTAAGGGTGGATGTTTTCTTAGCGGATGTCAACACCCTAAAAGGAACACATCTGCCACATTTCAAGTTCGTAGGATTTGTAGTTTCTGATATTTCGTGATTAGTTAGTCTGTGAGTGGTATTTCGCTTATATTATTTAAAAAAATTTTTTTTTACTATTCATTCCCATGATATCTATTTAATAAGAATATAAAAACACTCTCGTATTCGAATGCAACGTTGTGTTAAAATTTCAAGTCAATCGACCGAACTTTTCGAGTACTGCAATCACAAACATTCGCAGACTCAATTTTTATATAAAAGATAACTAATTATTCTTATTGTTAGGAATGTGCGGAAACGTTAAATCCGCCTCTGGCTTAGGGTCCTGATCGGAATTGATGGGATAGTCCCTTGCTTGCTTACGGAGAGTAAGTTAGTTTGTTGTCCTACGCAATTTGTAACTACTTTTTTGACAATAAATATATTTGTTTCTTTAATTCTACTTTTATTTTATATGATTCAAAATTAGAATGTCTCTGTCGTAATGATTGATTCAGCTAAATGTTTTTTGCTTGCTTATCGAGCATCAACAGTGCTAGTAAAAAAATACAGAATCAAAATTTTAAAAAGAACGCTAGAAATAAGATGAAATAGAATTATTAGAGCGGAAGAAGGTGTATTTCTGAAGAAAAGAAGAAACGGAAAATTGTAATATTGGAGAAGGAGGTTGATGAAGAAACTGAATGGAATTAATATAGCAAAAGAAAACGGAAATTATAGAACACTAAACGTCTTAGATCTTTCCGTAACTCTTGTACAGAACCATCATGAAATAAGCATATTTTACAAACCGAAACACACTGAATCAGTATTTATTACAATTCTCTCCATCCACCCTCACCCAAACATGTTGTCTTTCATTAAATGGTCAACAGACTTTTCTGCATCCCGCTCTCGCAAGAAAACATTCACAGAGAAATACTACCGTTAAAAAGCAATGTTCGGTTCAGTGCAACGGTTACAATACCTCATGAGATGACCAATAAGAAGTTCAAAACACACCTCACTATAAATTCACTTATTTCCCCTTTATCAAAGTCACAAAACCCATAGACGTGTTCTCACGTACATAGGGAAAATTTCTCTTACGATGGCAATCAATATATAGATGTATGGATTACTCTTTTCGTAATCCAAAAACACTTCGTAATATTCTTCCTCACACCAAAAATCCCATTTCTTTACCACTATCCTGTAGCATTTTTCCTTATCTTACCCTGGTTACTGAATGCGTCATATACTGAATGCCCCAGAACTCCACGTAAAAATTGGAGGGATGTTAGAACACAGAAATAAATAAAAGGTTATAGAGGTACAAGTATGTGGAAATACCTCGCTAAAAGAAATAAAATGCCATCAGGAAAGAGCAAGAAGGCTAGACAAAAAGGTGTGTAAAGCGCTTGATTAGGGGAACTAAGAAAGTGTTTAATGTTCAACAAGAAATTACAACAGATGTTCAAATTTCGGCCCATGAGCAGCTGTACAAGCATCTCACCGATAGCGCGATGATTCGCGGGACTCCAGTTGAACATACTCGTCAATACATGGGGCGTCTTGCGAGGCCAGCATCGCTGTCACTGTTATAATTTTTTGTTGAATTTTGAACATTGAAAAAGCGATATAAATGTTCAAAATTCAACAAAAAATTTTGAAACTGAAAAAGCGATATAAGTTTAAGCAACGATAGATTAGACGGTAACTTGTATTATTTTTATTTATGAAAGTTTCTTTTCCCATCATTTGTGCTTGTGGCGATATTTATGAAGATCGTTAAATTGATTGATTATGATGTGCATAATGGTAAGAATAACAACACATTTGCCGTCACAACACCTACGGATATGAAAATAATCTTTATAATTAGAATGATGAATATTTAAGGTGGGAAAGAATGCTTCTAGATTTTAAAGTGTATATGGGCCTACCTGGCAAATACAAGAACGGTTCTACAATTATCATGTACATATGTTTTGTTTATTCATTAATAACATCTGATGATGATCCAATCGAAGACAAAATTAAACATTTTTAATTTGAATTTAGTGTAAGATAGGACGGAAAGGTGAAAATGTGATTAAAACTTTACAGCGTATTGCGAGAAAAATGCGCAGATTGTATTGAAAGAGAACGAAATAATTATATTTAGCATGAGAATGTAAGGTGGACGGAATAGAAGAGACTCAATTGTCAAGATAAATAAAGAAAAACTAAAAGTAGAGGAAGTATTTAGGTATCTAGGTTTATGCATGAGAAGAGCGCATTTATAAAATAAATGAAAAAATCCAAAACACCTACTAGAGAATACCAAGAGTACAATTCAATTATATTATAGTTATTTAAACGTTTTCGAACAGTCTATAATCTTGCACTACTACATTTAATGACGAATAGAGAGTGTGGGGAGACAAATAATAATTACGGCATAATGTGCGGATGCATTAAAAGCAGAGAATATGTATGCGACAATGTAGTGGTTGTTGCTGAACGGTTTCAATTCATGTCCTCAAGTTTATGGATGTTTTACCAGTATATGTTTTGAGTATGACAAGAAAATGTTGAGGTGTACTATTAATCGACGAGTTGATGGTATCACGATGATACAGAATGAGATCAGAAAAGTAAAGTAATGAATAATATAGTATTTTGGGAGGTATCATGAGTTTTAATTGAAGACTAAAGATAGAAGAAATTTTAATAAATGATTACGAAGAAATTTTAATAAATGATTACAAAGGCTGCAAATGTGTGACAGACAAGTATATGTTCGAATATGAAAGAGACTGAGGTTCATTTTCTCGGAATGTGAGTTAACAGGAAAGGGGCGATTACATCCAAATACTAAGAAAAGAAGAGATATTGTCAGACATATACAATACAGTAATAGATAGTGAAGGGAAATACTATATATTAAAAGATAATTATGTATTTTGCACAACATAATGATGAATCATGTGGCTAATCGATCCTTCTAAGATCAAAAGGCAAAAATAAAAAGATTTAATGAACAAAAACAACTATATATGTAAGAGGAAATAACAAAATGACAAAAGAATGTGGCAATTACGTCTTTTTTTATACGTGTTAAGGGAAAGAAATCAAAATAAAAAAAGCACAATACACTCAAGGAACGTAAAGAAACATTTCATAAGCCAGGTCCGTTTAGGGAAAGGAAGGATGGACGCGATGACAGAAGAGATTCTCCTTTAATTTAATTTATCAACTGTTTCTCAAACAAAACAAAAACTAGTGGTGCAAAACCATTGCAGATACTTTCTCATATACGTTTCTCCATCTGCAGCATAGTGACAAAATATCGTAAAAGTGTTATGTAAATGTAATTTCGTTGGAGACAGAAATTGATGTATTTTCATATCTGCAGTTCGTTTGGTGCCTTCCTATGTATTTTATCATTATCATATCTTTAATTTTAGTTTACGAAAAGTGTATTCTACGTCTGCTTGGTCCATTTACACTGTTCAATATTATACAACCACACAGGGCACAGAGCTAGTGACCCTCCGGCGCGGGTGTAACCCAGCTAATGCGTGGGCACGCGCTCCCTCGCTGCACAGGGTTTCAGCTGCCCAGGCGCGCAACCAGGGATTAGGCCTCACCCGTCATTTTTCTTTTTTCATTTATTTTATTTTAAAGATTTTAATACTTTTCACACAGATTAATTCACTTCATGTACATTCTCATTAAGCCATATATATTCCAAATATTATTAAAGCTTCTTAAAGAATGTGTAAGTGTAGCAGACAGAAATTATTTTACTGAGTCTTTGAGCTTTGAAGCGAAATACCGCTAATGCGGATGTAATGCATACTAATTGTTCCTTACGTACAGAAATTTTAAGCAAAATCGTTGGAGACGTCTTTGAGAAATATTCGAAGCTGTACTTGGATCTTCATGTGAAATACCTTTTGTTTTAAAGTTTAAAAAAATAGAGCACCTGCAACGACAAGTACATTCTACCGTAAATACGAAATATGAATTAAGTTGATCCATCCATTTACCCAGAATCGCTGCGCACAGACCGACAGACGGACGGATAGATAGACGGATAGACAGACGCTCCGACGTTCTGCCAAAAACAACTTTTTCTGAATCAGGGATAACCAAAACTTTTGTTTCCGTCAAAATCTTGATTTCGAATTTTTTCGCGATTGCAAAACTTTCTCCACACTACGTATATGGGAAAGTAAAAAACAAAGTCAGTGTTGTAGGAAACTTTCTCTTATTTTCATTTTTTTTTCAATTATCGTAACTTACGCTAAAAAATATTTATACTGAACAACCGCGAAAATTAAAAAAGAAATTCCTAAAAAGGAGTGACTTTAATCTTTCGTTGAGAAACCTGAGATTCATGTTTAGCTCTTCAAAACACACAAAGATACAAAAATTAATCTCCCCGTCAGAACGTTCCATCTCGACTTCGTTTTGTTGCTCGACTGCTGACAAGTCTCAAAACAGTATTGATGCGAATATTTCCCATAAAACACTTCTTAGTCAGTCTGGAGATGAACATTTTTTAAATTTATTTACCGTACTTATACGTACATATACAATATTAGTATATACATCGTTTTCTTTGATTTGTCACGTCTCCATCGGCTAACATGACAGTTCACTCTCAGGCAAAATAACTCTTGCCAAATACATGTGTGCAAACATAATATGCAATTTCCATTTAATATGAAATATTCAATAAAAAATCCTCGTCAACCCAAGAAAAACACAGGTGAATAATAAAACTGCTGTTGCATTGAGGACAGTAGTTCTAACCTGATGCGGGTGTGCTATTTCCAAACCGTAAGTTTGATTTTCTTTATCTTGGTCATGTTTTTTCCTTACAACTGTCACGTGTGAGGTTTCAAGTGCTTGGATTTTCTCAAATGGAAATATGCAAAAATTACGTATTGGAAGGTGCACCATCAAGATCCAATGCGTTGACGGACTGGTTCATTAATCCCAGCTTGATGTGAAGTGGAGGGGAACATTCTGTCAAGTTCATAGGCAATGTTTCATTCTCCTGTTTGTGGAGGAAAAAACATAGGCATGGTTGTATACATTATCTCTGTAGTTCCATCGAGGTCCAGTTTCTTCTCCTGTTTTCCTCTGGGTAGTGGCGGATTTTTCCATAGGCGGGAAAGTCATTCAGTACTTTTCTTATTATTAACCTTAAATTTCACAGCACATATCTACGATTCATTTTGGAATAATAAATTGATAAAAGTACGTATTTGATTAATATTTTTATTAAGTGTTATTAAGTATTCAATCCGCCACTGCCCATGGGCCCTTGATTGGAATAGTTGGGATGGTCCTTTGCATGTTTCCGGAGAGTAACTTAGTTTATATCCCCCACGTGGTGGTACGCAATTTGCAACTGCTTTTTTGTCAATGAAGTTTGTTTATTTACTTAGAGTTATTCGCCTGGGTCATATGGACTTGGAGCTTTTCAAAATTTTCTCAGTGAATTATACTCACCAAGCATAGTAGCACTTATCAAACCACAAATCATTGAATGCTCTCGACATCAAAATCTCACTTTCTGGAATTATATACAAAGTGAGGTGAGGACATTGGTTGTCAAAAATATCAAACTGTACCATATCAGGCCTCAAAGGTGCCCAAGGTGTTCACAGAGGGTAGAGATCTGCAATTTCTAGGCTTCGGCACAAAGAGGAGGTGTGGCCAGCATCTCTCTCTGGTCACTTACACCTCAAGATGGACCCGGTATTTATGTTACAGTTGGTTAGGCCTGGGAGTCAGTATGGTTGTTGGGGTATGATGAAAAATCCCCACCCACCGGATATCGATCCCTGCCTTCCAGCTAGCAAGTACCCATTGAGCCACGCTGACTCGAGACAGTGGTTGTTTTTTTAGAAAAAAATACACAAGGGTATCGTCTACTCTCTCGTAATGATTTATTCAGCAAAAAGGCTTTACGCGCTTCTCTTCTTCCGTTCTTATAATTCTATTTAATATGTGCAGATGTTATTTGTTTTATAAATGTTTATACCACATTATGTATTCTGGAATTGTTTCCCAGCACTGATGATTATTAATCGCAAAAATACTTCTTGCTGATTAAAGCATTGCCACAAGGTAGGCGATACCCTTGCATTATTTACAATCACACTTTCTGATTTCAATACCATACAAACTTAAGCTTACATCAAACCAACCAGTACACAATACCTTTATTTCGAAAGATGTCACTCACACAATGTTACACGCCTCGTGTCCTATGTATCAGTCGCCATAAAATATCTAATAAAATATCTTGGCCCGGGTTTTTCTCCGTTTTTCCTTCTGGTAGAGGCGGATTTATCATACAGGTTCTCTAGGCTTTGTCTAGGGGCGTGTTTATTGTAACAATAAATCGTGAATTTAGTGTTATTTCAATTCTTATGATTTTTAAACACTATACTCAGAATAATCTATAGTTCGATAATAACTTGTACATGTATTTTTTTTTGCTTAAAATTACAAACATATTGACATTCTATTAGTATTATAACTCGCAGCTAACTTTTTATCTTATCTAGGAATTTTTGCTGATTTTTTTTTGAATCCGCCTCTGCATTACGGCCCTTGATCGGAATTGATGGGATGGTCCCTTGCTTGCTTCCGGAGAGTAAATTAGTTTTTTTCCCTCCACGTGGTCATACACAGTTTGTACTGTTTTTTGACAATAAATTTATTTATTTATTTAATATTCCTTCAAATCTGGACCGAACTAAGACCGAATTTCTAAAGTGACATTACTAAACGTTTAATATACTCAGTTAGTATTCAATATTGTTAATTATTTATTTGATTTCATATTTATAAAATATTTATAAATTTATAAAAGATATTTATAAAATTTTGTTGTAAAACCATGAATTTCAAACAGAAATACTCCCCAGATCCCTCCCCTGTTAGCGCCGTCCCCCCTCTTGGACTATGGTCTAGATCCGCCACTGGTTGCGATGACATCATCATCGAAAGTTTTGGTCAAGTAAAGGACAAACAATAGCTTTGGCAACAGCGTACTGTCATAAACTAGAACAGGTTATTTTGAAAACGTCCGAAATACGTTCTGTCAAATCATATCTTCCAACCCTAACTCGGTCGTATCTTTTCGCCAACTACTGAATTCGGATTTTCGACATAACGTGAGTTCTTGTTCCCTCCATAACGCACAAATGAAGAAGACAATCGAAATCGAACATAAGAATTGGATTTTATTACGTTAGGAATTGAAGATTTTCTGGGCAGTTCATTTCGATTTCACTAACAACCCAGTACCAAAACGTACTATTTTTAAATAATTAATTGATTTTGCGTGTGTGTACATAAAAATGTGCATTTAGATTGCCAAACACCAATTTTGAGTGACTTGCAATTTTCATATGCTGCTATTGGAACGCAATAAAAAAGGTTACTATAAATGTTAATAAAATGTCTACAATAACTATACATTGTTTTATAACTATGTACCAATGTTTGGAAAAATATTTTGACCTATTGTTAAGGTATATAATACTTAAATGGGTTACACTCCAGATTTTTAACTTTTTTCACATAGGTTGCATAGTGGGAATATTGTAGCTAATTAAATGATGTGTTTTATTGCTACAAAACATTTCATGAACGCAATTTGTCTTTAATGTGTATGAGGGTTAAAATTAAGGCAAAGCAAAACATTGTTATAGAACAGTATCAGCAAAACAGAATTTCGTCCTAGCAATCCCCTCGATGCAGACGTGCCAGCTTACAAATCATATTTCTTATTTTATTTAATTCGATTTGAACAATTGTTATTTGTATAAATAATCTGATGAAAGACACGGTACTTCACGTGGCTTTAGAAAAGCGTGGAAATATATGTTCAGTTCGATTTTCCAAGTCGAGAATGAAGAAGTGGAAAACGGTAGGAATTAGAAAATGCCCCGTTGCCTCTGAAATTAAAAGGAAAGTAACCCGTTTGAGTTTATTGGTTTAAATAAGTTTGAAAAATAATTTTGTAAGACTGTTTAAGTAAACTAATTATTTTTTATGGTACAGGGAAACATTTATTGAAACTAAATTTTTGGGTACATATTTCTCAAAAAATATCTTGCTGCAGTCAGGAATTGTCTTTGAACGGCATAATGAGAAGTGTCCCGAATTTCTAAAGTTTCTTTCATATAGCAAACTGCTACATAAAATTTGATATGTGTTGCAATGTGCTGTATATAATTTGCTCTGTACAGCAATGTTACAATGCGAATACATGTAGCAAAATGTTATATAACATTTTTTTAGAAGTTAATGAAGGAGTAAAAACTCGTGAAGCAATAATTTTTCCTTTATTGCAAAAAAAGAAGGATACAAAAATCATAATAATTGTATTGTTATTTGTCAAGGTAGACAAGTGATATCAGAAATTAACACATTATTATTCAGTAAACAACTCCTTCACTTCGCTGTGTGTCTTAATTATAGACAATCAATATAAATGCAGAATTATTGGTACACAACACTTCCTTTACTACATTTCGTTATTAATCTTCATCAGGGCTACTAAAAAATATAACATATACTAAATAATTTCAAATTAATACACATATTTAACACTCTGAACTCACTAGCAGACATTCTTAGTAGTCATAATATTATATTCTAAAATACAATTAGGACAATGTTAAAGTTTTTATAAACATTTTTACAATTTTAACGTTATTTACGTATATATTACCTAAAAACTAAATACTTTAAAACATACCTTGGATTGCATGACGATAATTAAAAAGAATCAGATATATTTGTTCCAGTTACATATCACGTTAAAATTTAAAATATTTTGAAGGTTGTAGTTCAACCTTCTGTCAAGCCATCTGGTATGTGGCCTTTGAGAATGAGTAGACTCGATTCTTAAGACGTCTATATGACATCATCTACAAGATATCATCAAGGTTTTTAAGAAAAATTACAGACAAGAAATTCGTCACACGAATGTAACATAATAATTGTCATTGAAATATTTCAAAACGCTGATATACACCCAAAATTTACAACAAGTAAAAATGTATTGCAAACAACATATATAAAACATTTTCAAGACATCTGAAGATATTCTAGACAATAAAGACATCTTCAAGATAACTTCTAGATAGTTTGTGCTGTGTGGGAAAATGCTACATGTAGAAAACTCATGAAATTGTGTAACAAAATGCTACATGTAGTAAACTCATGAAATTGTGTAATAAAATGTTATATAACATTTGCTATATAGCAGACTGCTACACCTCAACACTCTGCTTTGTCTATATTTTTCCCTATCATTGAAAAAAATAAAATAAAATCCATTCGCAAAGACTTATAACAGATCATAGTCTCCAACCCGTAAGCAAATTCCATTTCAAAAAACCACTTCTACAATAAATAACCCCATGTTCTCCGCAAATTCTTAAATTTAAAAAAATGAGCCACATCACTGTGGCCTTCTCTCCTGGAACAAACCGCCGCGATAAACCCAGGAGTAAAACCAAGCATATTATTTATTCATCCACGTCATTTACTAGTTCAGTCATCGTCTATATACTTAGGTAAATCATATGTACAAACTGCATTTATCTTTTAACATGCACACTACATATAAGTTTTATGTATGCGAAACTACTACTCTTCTCAATATCAGAATGAACAACGAAAGAGTTTCCTTGGTTTTCTACGTGTCCCTTCCCACTCTAAAATACATAATTTAAAAGTTGCTTTAAAGTGAAGATCTCAACCCCTCCCTCAAAATGTCAATCCATAGAAGTAAAAAAACGAGATTACGTTATCTGGACCCTAGAGTCACTGCCAATATCGGATTAAAAATACAGTAGTAAAACGTTCACAATTAAAAATCAAAGTTTCCAACAAAATTTGTTCCTCTTTCCATTTCCATTTTAACGCTTAAGTGGTACACGTATATCTTGCTTCATTCAAGGTACTCGTGGGTCAACGAAGACTCAGCAAGGTTTTTTACCCATATCTGAATATGAGAAAAAATCCGATAAGTTTACATTCAAGTAGTTCTGTTTTAATAATTACCGACCTAGATATAAAAAAACTATAGTTATCCTTAGCATAATTAGAAAAAAAAATCAACGTTTTCATTCTGGAACATAGTAAGATAGCATGAAGCCTAGATTTGCAAAAAATGAAGAAAAGTTTTGTTATTGAAAAAAATACGCAAATTGGAACATTATTCTTCATTTTGAGTGCACAAATGATTAGTAAATCTATATAAAACAAAAAAAATAACAACCATACTTTTGTGAGTTTCCATGAAAGTAACATCAGTAAGATCAATTACTTGAAAATGATATATTTGTTTTAATTAAAAAAAGTTATAAACAATCTTTACATGAGGCGAACATAACACAGTGACGTTTGGAAACATATTTATGGTATATTGTACAAATTACCTTAGTTTACTGATAATTTTTATCTGTACGTGGCAGTTGGTAACAAGATCTTAACCCCGGAAACGTCGAGATAGATGGATCGGTAGTTCTGGGAAGAGTCCTAAGCTGAGATCCGCCTCTTGTCCCATCGTGGTCCAGGTGGTAGCGTTCTACCTCATCTTCAAGTCATCCCGGGTTCAATTCCAGATGGAACCAGAAAAAAATTGTAGTTTTTCACATTAATGTCTCAGTTCAAATAGCTGTGACTACTGAAAAGCAAACCCTCCTACTTCTATCCACCTCCTGCTACCCCTAGTATCAATAACTCTAACTATTACTAACAACTTCTACTAACCCCTTCACGTGGGCCAAGTGGTTGATAAACCCAGCTAAGCGACCCATCTATTAACTATAACATACCACCTCACACCTACCTCCTATTGCTCCATGTAGATAAGTTTCAATAGCACGCTACATTTCCCATTTATAAATACTACAATAATAACCGCCATTTTCGTTTACAAATAGTATAACAGAAAATGAACGAGAGTTATATACAATTCACACAATATTTATATTATGTATTTATACATATCATTTATAGTAAAACCTGAAATGTGAAACAAAAGTAAGCTACTGTAAAACCTAGGTGTCCTCGAGAACACCTATTCCTTGACCATTGCACAAAGAGGAGTAGGTTTTGTCGGCGAGACGTTCCATTCGATTTGACCCTGGGGTCGACATTGTACTCATTTTAGAGTTCGCTTAGTATACCTAGGGATGACTAGACTTTGTGAAATAAGTATAAAACTCACGATCGCATCAGGATTATATTTATGTTTATTATCGAGATGTTTGTAAAAGTAAATAACTGTCGTTGTTCTGAACCCGATCATTCCCCTGAACCCAATGAAAATCAATTCACAAACAAATCGTATATCACAAGATTTGATTACTTGAGATGTAGTATTACATTTCCACCTGTTTATGAAATTTTGTAATATGAAAACTCGTGTCCATCTTTCTCTCACTTTCAGTATTGAAATATACAGTTCTTCTCTTTAATAAAGGTTTTTCACAATATCAATTATTCACTTTTGATACGTATTTTCTCCAAGTTCTATTAATTTAAGATTGATTTAATACTTAGTATGACGTGGTAGTTTTCTTCAAAGAGCTTGTACACAAATACACGCCTTAATTTTATTTTTAAATAAACCGATGGTTTTCAACAAAGAAAGTGAAAATATGTACATATTTTAATACCCCAAACTCAGGAAGAAGGTCAAAACATAAAAAGGAATTTCTGCCTTCGTTACCTTTAATACAACGTCTGCGTCAAGGCATCACTATAAAAATACATACAATGAATACGTAAAAGAAAAAAGACTTGTTGTGTTTTACATCATGTTTAAAACTGTACGTGTTCAGATGTTCAGAATTAAAAAACGCATTCTGGTCAACAACGTTTCGATAAAAAACAGAGCAAAAAAAAAAAACTTACGGAGAGATAGTTTTCCTTCCGATGTCAGTGCCACCATGAGCGCCAATGAGAGCTGAAAGATGGTTCCGAAAATCATTGTCACGACGTATGTACCCACCTTTGGAACTAAACCTCAACGGTGAGAATCCACTTTTATGAACCTCTCGCTTCTGAAGCAGGGAAGAGAGGGTGAATAAAACCGGCTCGCGCAACTAATGACTTACTCCCCACTGCCAGCCTGTTGTGTTCCCCCTCCTCTTCAGTTTTTAGCAAGAGTTTCACCTTCTCTGAAGGCGACCAAGGTCGAACATAGCGGAAAAAGGTGAATTCTTCCAGTAATTAATTCGAGAAAAGGGAAGTCAGTTCCGTGCTTATCTTAATGAAGAAAACAAAGAATTACTCAGTACGAAGGTTCCCGCAACATTGAATTCGTCTGTTTCCATTCGTCTTTGTTTTGATTTGATATTCTATAATTATAACAATTATAACTTTCTTGCTTAAAAGTACTCAGCTTTTTCCAGTTCCATCCTGTTATAATAATTTTTAATATTACCAATAACTTATTTTCTCAACAATCCACTTCTATTGTGGATTGAATATCGTCTAATATTGCTGTGTTATGGATTACTCAAACGAATTTCTTTTTGGCATAAGGGCTGTACATAATCAGCGAATATTTATTTCACTATTACAATGAAAGTAAACTATACTTAAGTTCTCTTTTATATAATTGTATTAATTTAGGTGAAACATTTGGAGTCGCCTTATTGGATGGGACCCACGCTAGACTGTCCCCCACGCCCCCGCCGCACTTGTCAGAACTGGATATCAAATACAAGTATAGTCATCTTCTCTCGAACAGCAATAAAAATACTCACAGAACGTACGCAATATTAAATTTAAAACTAAGTCACAAATTGAGTGAAATTCTTTGGTATTTGAATTTCACACAATTTGTGACTCTCTGCTGAATTTCTTCAAGCATTCAGGAATGAATTCTCAACGAAAGATAAGTACACTTGCACTTTTATTATATTAGTAAGTATATTCGGATATGTTGAAGTGTTTATAAGCTTTTCATGATAATATAAAAGTAGACTTCCGCGGCCGGACACAGTATGAACTTGTTTGTCCGGGACAAACTGCGTCTTAGTAGATAAAACTACCAACGTTTCGGTCATCATGCTGTGGCCTTCTTCAGGGCAATGTCGGAGTAGTACAGACCTATGTCTAAGAGTCGCTTTGGCAGAGTACGAAAACATGATGGTCATAGCACGATGGCCGAAACGTTGGTAGTTTTATCTACTAAGACGCAGTTTGTCCCGGACAAACAAGTTCATACTTTTAATGATACGTTGACGATGTCTATCAATTTGTCATATTTTAAAATTAGCTGAATTAACACAGAGTGTCGCTGGAGTTTGATTTGGTTATAAAATAACGGACTGTACCGTTATAAATCAGCCTTGCTTCCCCTCTTCACTCAGAAGCGTAGTATAGGTATATACTCCACATTTACTTAAACGACACCACAACTACAAACGACAATTAATCCCAACGAGCTCAAAAACCAAGAATTACATTTAGCCCGTAACACTAATTTGTACCTCTAATTAAAGTTCATCACGAAACGGAGATAAACAATTTTGTAGACAGTAATTCTTCTCTCATTTTGAAGATCAAATATGCAACATTTATCTAGCCTAGACAAGAGTATCTAACTAGGAACGTTACGTTTGTTTATCGATAAGTACTGAAGTATTGCTTTAATTTTCTGGTAAAGGGAAAGAGAGAGGTTTTTCAAAAACATGTACACAGAGATTTTACCCGTATTTTAAAGGAAAGTATCAAATTCCTGTTTTAAGGAATGAGGAATGGTTGTTTTTTCTATATCTCGTATAGAAAATAATTTTTCCCTTGTATTCACCATCGTGTGATCAAATTTTCATCGCGCAGTACAAAAATTGTTTTTAAGGGATAATAAAGCGGGATGAGGTGGAAATATATTGTAGACGGTGACCTTCCTCATTATAACAGATCAAGTACACAAATTTTATCAAAAAGTACCAAAAATATTTGATAAGAGTTGATGGGTTTTTTCTTCTAGAACTCACGTAGATAGTGATTTTCTTCTTGTTTTTAATGTCAAGTGTGCAAATTTCATCAAAATCGAAATTGTTCAGCACGTTTGTAGAAATGACACCCTCGTAAACTGTTCTACGTGTCAGTTAGATGTAGCCTTCAAATGACAGTTCCATACCTCTTTAACATCTGATAAGTATTTGTTAACGATGCACCAGACTGGAGCTTAGAATTTATTTTTATCTGAATGATTCTACTCCATGTGAAAAAACTGTCTATAACTATTTTGGTTTTAAAGATCATAGGTATCAAGGCGTGCGCTAGCAGACCTAGGAAGTTTATGAAAAAGACTAGTAAGCCAGTTAGCCCACTCGCCACTTATTAAACATACAAACAAAATGTTATTTTTTATAGTAGTGACGCGGATTCCTTGCTTGGTCAGCTCTAGCGAGCGGCTTCTAGGCTGACAGAAAGCGACATGGGTGATGGTTGGAGGGGAAGGAAAAGGGAAAGGGTGAGGTAGGGGATTAGGGAATGAAAGGTTGGTCAGTCCCGACTGATAAACGCCATGTAGGTGTAAGTTGTTTAATACTCACTAGTACTCTAGGACGAGTCCGCAGGCAGTAGAGGATTCCGTCATAACAGGTGACGTGGTCGCACCTTCGGACGTGCACTCGTCGGCTGTCGAACCGACGTGCACGTAGCGAGACATGAGCTGGTCGCGAGATGGATGAACCGGAAATGAGCCAAAAGTGAGCGCGCTACATAATGACTCGTAGTGGCCGTCGTGAGCCGTGGTGAGAGTAATTGAGTAATTGAGAGCTGAGTGAGCACGAGTCTCCCCCTCGTGAGATATTTATACTTTCTGATACCCGCGTCACACTGTCCTACATAACTCATTACTGCCTGCGACGTGTAACCTGTCCTCGATAGAAAGTGCATACGTGCGCTTCACAACAACTCTCCCTTTTCCCAAAAAAGAGACGACTCCGGGTAATGTGAATCCACGTATGTACTTATACCAGACAACTATTACAACAATCAACGAAACAACAAGACAATAACAAAAAAAAATTAAAATCTTTTACGAATTTTTCGCATGCGCTTTAAAATCTAAAAAACAAACAAACAATTTTTTTTAGAAGTTTCTGTTACTACTTAGCATCTAACCAACAACACACATTTCGTGATTTTTACCTATTCATATTAACAAACACCAAAACAAAAAATAATAATATTATTTCTAACAACTTATTTGTTTACATTCTCTAAAATGTTTACCTCTCTCTTTATTCACATTGAGACACATATATGAATACTAAAACAACAAACAATAACAAACTAGAAAAAACAAAGATCACACAAAAAAGAACAACTAATATACACAATATTTACTTATACTATTTACAAATTCAGAAATAGTGGTGTATGTCCTGACGCTGGAGCCACATTATTAACTGACTGTCTCTTGTGGTCCGTTTTTATTTTTTCTCACTCTCTTACAATCCAGCCCAGCACCACACACACAACTATCCCTGTTCCAGCTTCCAACTATTATATGTCTTCGTGATATCATTTTCTTGATATACACACAGTCCCATGATACACACACAGATAAAATATCGCGGGTTCTTGTTTCCCGAAGTTTTTTGAAAGAAAAACACATTTTTGAACGTCATGCCACAGTGCTTAGTTTATTTGCAATTCTTTCACACTGTCTAATGTTTATGCACTTCTACCTACTGTCTTTTCTTCAGTCTTCTTCTCTCTTGTTCACCTCCAAATGGCTGAAACTCAAGTCTGCTTCGCCATTTTCTTTCTTCTGCCTCCTGCAGATCAGGATACTTGTAGGCGACGGCTTGGACATCAACCCCTGGCTTACTGCCATTCCTCGACATTTCTGTCGTGCAGACGCGCCTGGCTGCGGGTGCTGGCTCCCCCAGGACCTCCTCCAGCTTCCTTGCTGCGAGATGTGCGCTGGTCGCGAGATGGATGGGCCGAAAATGAGCCAAAGTGAGTGGTCGTCGTGAGCCGTGGTGAGAGTAATTGAGAGCGACTTTCCCCCTCGTGAGATATTTATATACATTCATAGCCGCGTCACGCTGTCCTACATAACTCGTACTGCCTGCGACGTGTATCCTATCCTCGATAGAAAGTGCATACGTGCGCTTCACAACAGTAGTAAGATACGATATAGTAGGAATCTCTCTCATCTTTCATTTACATTGTTATGTTAATTTATGGATACACATTTTTGCTGAAATTTGCTCTCTAATTTCTAAATGTCATTATACTTTGTATTTTTACTATATTTCTAAATATAATTATACTTCGTATTTATTAAGTTGTTCCGTTAATTAAATAATTTAGTTCATGGTATTTCTTTTATTCAGCCAATAGGAAGAAAATTGTTATAGTTGTTAATGACACAATTCTAAATTTTGTATTTGACATCCAGTATTTATCTATATTGGCGGAATATTTATTTTCTGTGATTAGTACTGTATAAATAAATAATTTATTACCCAATGTTGTTAGAAACTGCAAAGAACCGAATGGAGGATAAATAACTAATTTATTTACATTGAAAATATATTTTATTAGCTATAGGTTTATCTTTGATAACTTTGATGATTTAAGGTGGGACCTGCACTCCAAGTAAGACAAATCAATGAATAATTATTTTCTTTGTTTTTATTGAAATTGTCATTAAACACTACGATATGAATAATAATAATGAAGAAAAAGCACGATTTAATTTCCATCAGTTAATAATTTAGTACAAACAATATTCAGGAAGTTATTTTAAATGTACGAGAGCGTGTGAAGACATGGAGGCCGAGCACAACGTTTCTTGATCTGTGCATCTCACCTCGGAAATATCTTTCCGTGGTGACCTATAGACAAAAGTGATGTAAAAATACTACGGAACATTTTATACAAACCAAAGTAAACTTCCATCATTTTCGTGATTTAAAATTGGTCTTATTTTGTAAATAGTGTTTTCTCCATTAGACGCAATGCAATGTACGACATCAATTATAATTACAATTACTTCATTTAAATGACCTGTGAGGTATGTTTTTCAATTTGAAATCATAATAAATACATGTTACTCTATTTATGCCGAATTAAGATGATTTAGTGATTTAATTCTACCTGCGCTAGTACTACCTTAAGCGTTGATTGCCAATCTTCTTTCATTAATTTGGAACTCTAAATGTAAAAATGTGGGTAAGATAAAAGAATTAATAATGGCACTAGACACGATTTAATGTAGAAAGCGTTTGGAATAATTGAATTTCAGAAAATAATTTAAAGAATCTAAAATTATATTCAAAGTAAAATCTTTCTTCCTGATCCTGGTTTGCGCACCATCAAACCTAATATTGGTTTGAGTTCCTGGATTCTTCCCCAAAATTAGCTATTTTTTCTATTATGGCAGATTTTAAGGTGAGATTTAATATAATTATTTACTAGTATTAGAATCATAAAACTGTATTAATAAATATGATTATTTGAATTGTGTCAAATAATTAGACAATACTTAGAAAATAGTTCACTCTGGAATAAATTATTCAAGCGCAAAGCTTTTTCGTTCGTTTTGTATATTGCAAGCAATACTGAGTGATACAAATGCATATTACTTCTATCAATCCCAGCACAAACGAATACCCAACCATACCAGATTTTTCCAATGCTACATAATTTACAGTTTTTGCTTCCAATATACCCTACTTATTTACAATGTTCCAGTGTACAGTAACCTACTGTTAATATAAAATTCCGGATAGATAAAGCTTTTAGAATATTCCCAAAATTTATAAATACCCCGGAAGCCATTTTAAACAATGTATTTTAAAGTCATTATTTGTAAGCTGAGGGAAAAATGTTACGGTGTTTTCATTAGAAATTTACTCATCTTGAAATTAGTGAAAATCGAAATGTGTACACGCCAAAGATGGCCAGCTATTACTGCGTTAGAGTGAATCTCCAAATGTCTTTGGTTGTTTCCAGTGAGTTTGTTAGTTCAGCAATGTAGAATAAAAATACTAATAAAACAGGTAATATACTAAAAATATTAATAATATTTAATATAAATTTAGAGGTTGGCAAGAATTTAGGGAACTATTGTAGTACCGCTCGCACTACTCAGCGCTACACGAATCTAACGGCAACAGCAGACAACTGCGTGCAGCGTGGAAGGAGTGGGGACTAGATAATCAAGCACCACCTCTCCCCCTCCGCTTGAATATAAAGTGGAAATACATACTCAAGAGCAGTGTTTTTAAACTCCCATTAACGAGATTTTGGGAAGAACAGTTAGTTAGATGCTATTGTACATACTTCTGGGTGAAATATGAACACTTTTTTGTACTAGCGTTCAGTTTTTGTATTACAAACACTATTTGCCCATTACTTATATTTAGCCGAGTATCGGATTACTCGTCTTTAATTGTCATGTTTAAATAAGCAGTTTAATATCTGGAAAGCGTTTGGTAAGTTTTGGAAATGATCATTGCTCAAGATTTCAGAAATAATAATAATAAAGACATATTTATTCACAAAAAATAAATAGCGTGATTGATCACACAATACAAAGGAAACAAATTCATGTGAAGCAAGTAAACGGGAGGTTGATGGAAATTAACAAAACTATACACACTGACTCTTCAGAATCAATATCTTCGATTAATTAATAGCAATATCATCCATTTTGTACATTCAATTTAATGTATTTAGTTAGTCTATATAGAATAATAATTATTCTATCTTAATACTATACAGTAATAATTTTTCGTGGTCCTCGCAGGCTGAAACGGTATAAATACAGATAGTAATAATTATTATAGCATTTTCGATAAATAATGGCAAGCACTCTTTCTCCGGATTACTCTTCCCCTTGTATGACAACCGTACTCGATACCATATACTCAAATAATGAGAAATACCCTCTGCGGGCAGCTGTGTCAATCCCCGGCGTACGTGATCAGTGTTCACGTGATAGCTTCCGGAAAAAGTACTGTTTTGAATTACATGTTCATTGTTTGATCGCCTCAATATTAATGTGTGTACAAAATCATCATATGTTTCTATAAACAAGAATCAATTCCATTCGCACGACAAAACCAACGAGGTATCCATTTATTCCATACACAAGTAATCACTCCATATATAAGTCTCATCAATGCATGTGGAGGTTCTGCGTCGTAGTGGTGTTGGATCTACGATAGGTCATTCGGAAAAAGAGAGGGTTTTCTTATGACGCGCGGTACGATCCTCCTACGGTCACCCCAACTCCCCACATTGGCACTCTTTTGCTTCAATCTGACACTTGTCTCGATCTGCTACCGACAATTTAGTGGAGAGAATTTGAAATATGAGCAAAAATTGACAAGATACACCGTGTGATTCGCTTTTTCCAGTTTGTCAAATTGAAAGAACTGATGATATCTGAATCTCGCATAAAACTCCAGGAACAAATTTCCCGTCAATGGAGCGGCGTCATTCTAGTTTTCCATCTAAAGCAAAAAATGCAGCAAAAAGCAAACAAAGAACTGAGGTCCGTAAAGTGATGGTCAGTGTTTTGTTATACTCTTCTAATCGATCGACTATCTGAATGACCGCGCGCCGAGATGTAAGACTATCAATGAAGGTTACTATGAAACGTTTCATCGGTTTCGTAACGCTATAAAAAATGAACAGCGTGATCTACGTCGTAACGGCGTAGTGCTTCTTCACGATAATGCATGTTCACACTCCACCACAATTGATGCAAGACTTGCTTCTGCAGTGTAATTGAAAGATTTGTGAGCATCCACCTTACAGTAGTGACTTAGAAGCTAGTGATTACAACCTTTCTCCAAAACTGTTTGTGGGAAATGATGAGCTGAAAATGGCTATTACTAACTGGTTCAAACACTTTGCGCGAACCGAGTACGACGAAGGAATACAAAAACTTTGTACAAATTTGGAATTTGAAAGTTGTCGGAATTTCAATGGCGATTACGCTGAACGTAGCTAAAGACTTACTGAAGTTGTTCACAACGAAGTCTAGTTTCAACTTCTCCAATAATGTTATTTACATAAATAATGTTATTTACTAAATGAATGACCCGCATATATTGTAATAGCGATCATTTTCCAGATGAAATGTTCATGTGACGGGTGAACTCGTGACTTAGTATCAGAAGCAAGGTGGACATCCGTGTTTTTGACAGACTTTCTCGTACAGTACAAAAATTGCTAAGATGATTCCATTAGTTGAAATTTCGTGTGCAGGACAAGGGGAGTCCAAAACCACCTATTGTTTTGCGGTAACATACTTGCTAAAAGTTGTATGAAATCCGAAACTGAGCAACCAAACACTGATATCAAGTTTCAGGATATTTTACACGGAAATCTAACTAACGGTCAATTTAAGTTTATTTAACATTTTGCATGGAATTAAATATTTTGTTATAAAGAATAATTCGTCAGAAAAAATACTTTGTTTATTACATCAAAGTTTAAACACGCAACGTTCCAGCCATATATGTAGACCATAGGTATATATAGACTGCTAAACTTTTAAACGCTTAAAAAACACAAAAACATTTCCTTTAAAAACACATAATAACATCTTTATAGTCTTTTCTTTACATGAAGTAGTCTAAAAGTGAAGAAGTGTTTTATTTAAATATTTTGTATTTCTTTTGTTTGTATATTCATGCCTGAGTTTCCCACAAGCCAGATGTTTGGGAAATAGTACCTTGATTTTCGGGAATAGTTGGGAATCACTGTACTAGATACTCTTCGTACTACTTCATCCGACTGGTCATTATTCATTTTTGAGAAAAATCTGCTTGTCAGGGTTCAGTATAAAAAGGTTATTGTCATGGGTTTTTTTTATTATGAACAATGTGTCGGTGAAATCCCCTTAAATATACGTTGCCTTTGAACATATTTGCTGTTACTCATTGCCTTATAATTCCCTACATTTAGTAATTTTTAATAGTCTCGTTGAGGCTTAAAAAACAGACAAGACAATGTATAGTGCATCGCCCTAGAAACAAAATACTCCTAACCTCATTCTTTGATTAGTTGAGCTTCATACCACCAATAGCGGTTGTCTACAAACTCAAAATATTGATTTATTGCAAAATGTAAAGGCAATAACTTTACTAGATTCGTATAATTTCTTAAAGATACATGTGAGTTTTGGTTATTGATCGAAAAATGAAGATATATTCATTAAATCACTTTTATGATCAAGACTAATATTTTAATAATTTTATCTGAATGTATAATGATCTTATACACAATTAGTTCAAATATTATATTTTTGTAATACGTAGTGGGAACAAAGAAAATAAATATTTCATTCCTACTCTTCAAAAACTATTTTATTTCACCAAAACTCATCTCTACTTCATCAGTAATTTTACATTTTTGTACAGCTCACAATAAAATCACTAGAAGATAGAAAGAGTGATGGTAAAGAATTATAACAGTTAAATTCTGTCCTCGCCGTTTTTATTGCTTTTGAGGAAGAATTATTTCATCTAAATATTCGTCATTAACAAGATAAAAAGTGAAGATGGCTAAGAGTGTCAGATTACTAACCAATATAATTAATTTTACTAGTTTGGCTCCTTTAAAAATTTTTGTCATTATTATTATTATAAGTTTCTTATACTACTTTCTATATCCCTTCTGACAGAAAGGTTTTTCTCGATGTTTTTCTGAATAAAAGCGGCGAAAATATTGCATTTAGTTATTATAATCCTACAAATTCCATTAACACCATGCTACAAAAAACAAATTGATAGGAATGATTTCTTATTCTCAATCGAATTGGAAATCCTCAGTATCTAAGAATGCATCCTTGAAAGTGACCCTGCTAAAGACATTCGTCTGGGTAGAGTGGATGATTTGGCTGATGGTTTCTTGAAAAACAGGCTTCACTGACTCTAGAACCTCAACCCAGTTCTCATTCAGCAAGTTATTGGTGTTTTCCCCTGAAAGCACAAAACAAAGATTTAAAATTGATTAGTCTCTTATTTTTTAATTCACAACTAAGTTATTAATTATAAGAGACGGCATTTTGATTATTAGCGGTTTTCTCACTCATACGTTGTCAGTCAAATGTAACGCCAAGTGATGGAAAATTCGAAAAGTAGAATTGTATGTTCATGAGATTGTGTTCATTTGATGCATCAGTTTAATGTACTTTGTTAATAGAACAGTTAATAAGATGTACAGTTTATTTTTCTACCTTACATACGTCACAGTTAATTAGTGTATTCCGTTTATTACATATCCGTCAATATTACAAAGCGCCAATATTTACTGCACCGATTGCTTGGTTTTGTATTTTTTAATTTATTGTCATCAAGTAATATTTGTAAACGGAATTGGCGCAATTGGCGTCAACACATCCTTTGATGCCCACGTTAATATCATCAGCCCATACTTCACTTTGCAAAAGATAACTATGCAAAACTTCGTACAACTTTTTACCACCAAATATCTTACGCACCTTTCAAGGAAATACGTTATTGACAAATCAATTTTGACGAGTGGATATAATTTTACTCAGCCTCCGTTTTCACAACACACAGAGAGAAAGAGAAAATGAAATTTGTACCGATAGAATGGTTTTTCAAAAAATGTTTTAAATAAACAATTTATTAAGAAAATAGGCTACAGCCAGCCCCAATTTGCAAAAATTACAAAAAAAATAGAGATGAAAAATGAATCCTCGAATTTTGAACAATTTTGTTGTATTTGAATTCTACCATTCTCTCATTTAAACATTCTCGATAAATGTTAGGTGCGAAATTAGCTGTCATTTTACTTCCTCATATACGTAGTATATATAAAAAGTAATGTAATCGTGAAAAAATTCGAAAACGAGATTTTTGCAGAAATATCCGCTTTGGTGATCACTGATACCGAAAAACTGGTTTTTGGCTGAACTCCTGATGGAATGGAATTTTTTTTCTTTCATTTTTCGTATTTATGGTAGAATTTACTTCTAACATATGCATGTGCTATCAATTTTCGTTTTACTTGAACACAAAGGGGACTTCACATGAAGGTCAAAGTACATTTTTGAATAATTTTTCAAAACCTTGTCCAACGATTTTGCTTAAATTTTCTGTACATTCAGTAGAATAAGTATACTCGTACATTACATCCGCATTAGCGGTATTTCGCTGGAAAGTTTAGTATAGACGCTGTAAAATAATTTCTATCTGCTACATTTACGCATTTGTTTACTGTTTCAAGAAGCTTGATCAATATTTAGCAGTGTAAATGGACCAAGCAGGCGTAGAATACACTGTTAGTAAACTGAAATGAAAAAATGCATAGGACGACAGAAAACGCACTGCAAATACGAAAATACATAAATTTCTGTCTACAACGAAATTACATTTTACACAACACTTTTATGATATTTATAAGACTGATATGTCGCTACTTGTTTTGAAATATTATTCTGAATGTTTATTTTACTCCCAAATTTCAAATATAAGATAGTAATAAGTTCATCTAGAGACTTTGAGCATGAACAGAGCTCAGGAAGACGATCAAAATATAGAGGACCTCGCCAGAAATGATCCTATCACTATAGAATTTTTTTCCACTCTATGATACAGACGGAGAAGCGTATATGAGAAAGTATGTGCAATGGTTTTGCACCACTAGTTTTGATATGAGCTCTCTAACTTCTAAGATAAAGTACAAAGTACACAGTATGAAGATGGGAAAATTTCTTACCGAGAAGTTTATCGCCATTGAAGAGGTTGTCCAATTTGAGGGAGAGATGAGTTGTTGTAAAGTCAAAATATTTGTGCGGTTGAGGAGTTAAGTAATACTCGCCGTCCTTCCCCTTTTCAAATGTGAAGTCGTACACGTATTTTACATTCACATTATCTGAAATATAACAATGAGGCAACACTATAAAGCTAACTCACAGAGACAGTTTTGAGAAGAGAATGAAACGTTTTCAAGGTAGAATATATGTCAAACCTATTGAAGAGTGTATCAACATATGAACCTCGTAAACGTCTGAGACAATAAGACTACGAAATAAAACATGATATTCATATTGGAATTACGTCTATAGAAATATAATTATTGAATAAAACGACCTTATTTCACAGAGTGATTTATTAACTATTTAAGGAACAACACATCGTTTCGACCTCCACTGTGTTCAGGCAAGTAATGTAAAACAATTATTATAACGTTTTACATTGGGGAAAGAGGAAAAGAATAACAGAATCAGAGATTTACACAAATCACAGAATATAGAATACATGGATCATATACAAAATCAAGGAATAAAACACAGGGTAGACAATTCTATTTATAAGTTTGTGCATCTTCCTGCAGGGCATTTCTTGTAAAATTATTAGCAGGATGCCAGGTCTCCAGATAGTGTAGTATGCTGAGATAACGCCGATGAATGCAGTTCAGGTTTTTTTCTCTTTTCACAAAGCCTGCTTCAATGTGGTGAGAGAGAGAGCACTTGATCTCACCAGTTACGTCCTTGTATGAACCCAACTTGTTCTATCGAGAGACTTCAATGAGTATTTAGGAACAATGACATAGAAGGAATGACAATTATATAAGAACTGCAAGTTGAAAAATAAGAACAGTTTCCATTAAGGAGCAGAATACCAGGATACAATGTTATCCTTAGTTTAACATACTACAAAACATAGCTGCGCCACAAATAAAAGAAACGATTTTGAGGAAGCGAGACTAATCATACGAGACATCATCTTACCCCAAGAAATATCAGTTATCATTGTATCTCTTACATGTGGTATAAAAATTGTTAATGTCAACAACCTCCTAAAGCATCTTCAAAATTTTCAATCTGCCAGCATAGACCTGTCATACTGATCATTGGAGTCCAAATCCCACCAATAAACTCAGCTCCTATTAATATATGGAATCCACAGATAGCACAGTGGGAACATTTTATTGAATGTACTGATGATGGCAACTGTCCTTAATTTTCAACATTCAGTTCTTATATAATTGTCATTCCATCAATGTCATTGACCCTAAATAATCGGCTTAGAAATTGGCTCTGATAGTTGCTTGTGCTTCTTAAGTTCAGTTGTAACATTCGGACAGAAGATACGAGATTCTTCGTCTGAAATCTCATACTTTGCATTTCCTGTGTAGCCCCTACTTGCTTAGAGGCCACTAGTAGACTAGCACTAGTATCTACTTGACGTTCGATCGTCTCTGAGAGTAGACTTGTCGCAAGCGGAGTTGGTGGAGCGCTCTTTTATTTATTCCATAAGCTTACTGCGTACTATTCACCGAAAAGATATTACCTGTGTCACTCTGACAACGTTTAAAGAAAGACCGTCTTACCATCTGCTCACCATCCAGGAACGTCGCTCTGAACCTTCCTATCTGCTCACTCTCCGAAGATACCCCTCTGAACCTTCCTATCTTGGACGAACCTTCCCCTCTGAACCTCGGGACAGTACATCCGCGAATATCATCTCTACTTTTTGCGTCAACACCAAAGGACGCTATTTTCACATTGTTTTCCTCTGTCTGGTTTCTTCATATAGAGGCTGGACTGGCAATAAGTTATCACGACGCCTACAAAAGATAGCAGCGGCGACAATTAAAAAGATGCCGGAGGAGCTGTCGGATTTCACTCCTCTTCTGGTGGGTAGGTCAAGTTTCGACGAGGAGCTGACGTATGGAAAGGAGAATGTTTTTAGTAATGCCAAACAGTGAGATGATGTTCGCAGATAGATAGTCGTGACAATCTTATTGACTCCGCCAATTTAAATCGCGCCAACTCCATCACGGACGCTCAGAGGACACCGCGTGGAGGAACTTTAGTACATGTCCTAGTCAAGATTTTGTATTGTGACTACCCCTGTCAGTTCAGGGAAGCCAGTCTTGAATTTCCTCTCAGTTTTCGCTACTGTCCGCCCAATGAGTCGATGAAAAATGTATTCATGTTCATAACCTGCCTCCAACTTGCATGGGATAATTAACTTCTGAATTGTGAAAGATGTGGCAAAGAAAGTAAAGATGATGGTCAAAAAGTGGGGCGTCATGGGAGGCATTTTGGGCGTCAGTGAACCCTCTGTGATGGACTCGTAGTTATGGTACAACACCTAACGAAAATACTCATGCCTTATCCGAAAAAAAACACATAAACTTCGGTTTCAGGGGAGATACCTTTCCAACCGAAAATATAGTTCGCCGAGTTAACTTACCAAATATGAAATTACTGTCTCCTCGACCAGTAATTGGCAACACTAGGATTCGTCCTGACACGTCGTATTTGCTTGAAACTTCCATTTTGGGAATAAAAACTTCATAGGAAATAGTTTTTGTTGACAAATCCATACTGAAAATATATTAATACAGTGCAGTTTAATTAAAAAATAAATACAGGTATTTTATTTATTTGTTATAAGGTTAAATTAAATGATTTACTAGTGAAGATTCGTAAATAACTCTTTACATTCTCGGGCTTGTTTTTAGTCTTGTCCCTCAAGTCTCCAAATTCAATTTTTTTCCTGCTATTTTCATAATTTAAGACTTATAAACTTCTTTTATTATAATCAATAAATTATTTAACATTATAGAAACTATGTCGCATGTGAAAGCTTTCAATCGCGGATTTGAAAAATTTAATTTATCAATTTTTTTCATTTTCGGGAGGGAATTATACAAAGAGATTTCTGAATGATAAGGGCCTTTTGACAAATAGTTGTTGATACGCTAGGTCGTGATTATTATATCATTTTCGCGGTTACGAATATTCTAACATTATAATTTTATTACTAGTGTCGTGTCCGGGAGCTGGATTGTTTCTTCTAGAGCACTGGTGGGATTTTAATTGTCTTTGTTAACACAACCGCTTCATAAATGCAAATTCAAAGGACAGGTAGAATATTTAATTCACCAAATACGGGTTTACATGGATTTTGTACGGTGACACTTTCATATTATCCGAACCATCCTCCTTTTGATTCTGAAAGTTTGAATGCTCTGAGTGAAGTGGTCCCAACAGATAATACCGTATCGTAAATATTGATAAACATTTGCAAACTTTATGCAGCATGAAACATGTTGACTAGAATTCGTAGTGCATAGCAACATTTACTTAGTTTGTAAATGAGATTATTCGTATTACAATTCTATTTGAGGTTTTCCTGAATATGGAGATGTAAAATTTTGATATCTTAATATTTTGATTTGGTTTCAGTTTATGGAAAGTGCTACATCAAGAAGTGGTTTTGCTGAACTATAGCGAAAAGATAAGTATAGTGGTATACAATGAGACGATTTGAATTAAACCTTAAACTCAGAAAATAACATACTACGAAAATTCACCCCTAAGCGGGTGAAATGGGCGTCTGTATATGTGCATATCCCACTATAACTCTAGAATGCTTGAAGCAATTTCAACTAAACTTGGATAAGACAACCATCACACCCTAGGAACGGGCTGGACAGGAGGTGGCATGTAAAAATAATGACATTTTTTAAGATTCAAACCCATAGTTTTCGATGCCATTGAGATGGAAAAGGACGTCCCTAAGAAGTTCACAATTAGTCCACAGAGGAGATAATATACCCCTAGCACCTATGAGGTAGGGACTCGGAATGCGGAAGCAGGTAAAAATAATAAAGAAACACAGAGTTAAATACATTTTTCTTGTTACCGTTGAATGGAACAGTGACTATCTCAATGCCACTTAAACCAGATCACCCTCCATGAGGGATATAACAATTGGGTAGTGGGTGAGAAGTGGATGAAATGTAAATATAATCGAAAATGACGGATTTCAGTTTGACATCGTAATTTTTGGTATTCCCGTAACCAGTAGTGGTATTCCCGATTACACATAGCCCGCAGTCAGCCTCTATACACCCCTAGCACCTCTTGGGAAAGGAATGACATAAAGTTTTAAATACATTTTTTTCAGAAATTTTAAAATTGTTTTAGTCCTTGTAATACTTGACGCTTAAAGCGTTTAAAATTGATATTTAATACTTTAAAAATATCTATGTTATGCCTTGTAAGCTCTCACACCTATGATGACCAAGGAAGGATTTTTTTAATAGTTTTCTTTCATTTTCAGTAATCCTGAACATGATTATTTTTTAACACAGTATTTTTTAAATAAAAACTTGTTTTAGAAAGTTTTAAAAACTTGTTTCTTTTAAGTTTATTTAATTCACGGAATCGATTGAATTTCTAGAATTTTTCATTATTATTAAATGAGTGTTAATTTTTCATCATTACAGAGAGTAAAATATTTAAGAAACATGATTTTTGAATTAAAATTGCTTTTGTATTGTAGATTCTCACTATGAAATTTTTTCAAAGTTTTTTTTAACGGGTGTATTGGTGTGAAATATGTGGGTTGCTAATATTATTTATTTATTTATATAATGTCTTTGGGTGTGGAGAGATGATAGGTTGCCGGGGAAGAGTAGGGTACCAAACAGACATCTTTCGAAAACCTCACCTAGTTCGGTCGAGCAGGGTTTGAACCTCGCTCTACCGCGAAGACGCTTCCACTCGACCACCTCTGTCAGTGTATTACTATATCAAAAACAGAATAGATATTCTTGGTAGATTTCTAACGTTTCGTCAATGATTTTGACTTCATCACGTGCTTTACCAATAATGTAAGTACATTTTCATGGATACATGACATTCAGTTCCAAAGTCAAGTAAATATTTAGTAAATATAAATAACGTTTAGTAAATATAAATAAGGTTTTGTAAACATAAAAAGTGTCCCCTCCCCCGCCGTTGTGACACAACTCTGACTTCGGAAGAGTTAGTATTAATCTTAGCGACCCTAAAGAAAATAGATAAAACTGACATATCTGTTGTTTTACATTTCTTTTCCGTTTCATTCTGTTCCACTTCACTCATACTAGTGTACTTCTCCCCCCTCCAATAAGGTCTAAAATTGTAATGAACAGCATCCCAAGTATCATAATTCGTCTAGGCAACTCCGAAAACAATGGATACAACACTAATATCGATTGTTTCCGATCATTTTTGCACGTCACGCACTTTCCAACCCCACCTAGAGGGGAGCCAAACACACCGCGGGGTTTTAACTTCTTCGTAACGATATTGTTAGTACATTTTTTTCCCTCTAGAAACACTGAAAACTGCGGAATGACGCAAACAATTTTTCATTTTATTATCATCCACCACTCTCTCACTTTCTTAGGGGTGGTAAGGATACAATTTCTCATGAGACCTGAAATTACACTTACACGATATCACAATACCACCATTCAACTCAGCGACGTTGAAAACAGAGGACTCAACTCTGATATCCATATCGTTTTGGATAATTTTTACATGGCATACTCTTTCTAAAGGGTGGAACGGGTGTATAGGGGTTGATCGTAATCTTAAACGTCCCCGAGAATATCACTACTCATCACAGCGCAGACAATAACTACGGTATCATCACTAATTTCGACAGTTTTGACGTGTTTCAAAATTCATCTAGTATTAAATACATCCAATATTAAATAAAATTTATTAAATTGACTGGAATACATTTAGAATGAGGGTAACAATTTCTGCAATGTTGACTTTAGTATTCAAGAAAAAAACTCACGTAATGAACAAATACATGTCTCTTTAATATAATTTTTTCTTTCTTTTAAACAATTCACTACAATTGCACTTGTATTCCTCAGGTGGTGCACTTTTTTATTGTCTTTATCTTTTGAACGTAAATTCCAATCTATTTCTTTTCTCAGTGCAGTTTTTATGTGTTTATTCGAAATATTTTTTTCAAAATGTTGAGGTGAGCTACAATTATATAATAATAAACATTTTCAATAATCAATTTTCTAAGAAAATTGGATATTTTGTAATACTAAAAAGTAACAAATATTGAGTATGGAAAATTTTAACTTCTATTTATGAGACAATATAATGGATGGGAATTAATATTTCAATAGATTCAATAACTTTTCGGTACAGATTTCCTAAGCCTTTTTTGACTCTAAATTCCATTCTTATGGATTTGTTCTCTAACAAATAAATATTAAGAATTTTGTTAAATTATCTGTAGATAAATTAGTGATAATATTTATTATCAAACTGTAGTTATTAGATACTTGTAAATATTTTTTTAATTATTGCAGTAGATTTTTTCTGTTTTTCGTACATATTTTTAAATTGACCACAAAGTCTGATTCAATGATGATGACTGTGACTGATGAACCAAAACAACCACAATTCCTATCTTTTATCGAAACAACTTGATACGGAGAAAACAAAAGAGAATCAAGGAGGTATGTACAACATCTGTGGTTAGAAAAAAGTTATTCAGAAACTTACGCATTTTTATCGACTGAAGTTTTTATTTAACATCACTTGTTTCTGTTAAGTTAAAATCATATTTTTTAAAGACATGAATAAGGACAGGGACTGCAAAAAAGCTAAAGCTTGATGGCTTCAAACAAACAAACAAACAAAGTGAAGGTTATAAAACCTTTCATGAAAAAGGAACCAATCAAACTTGAATAAAAATTCCGTCGGTTCTCAATTAGGCAAAGCACGCGGAAAATGTTTTTTCTGAAAATAATTTCTGTTTTTGTATGTAACAAAATTTTATCTCTTTCATTTTAGAAATACAAATAAATAATTTTATTCTAAATACCATTGATTATAGCTTTTTAAAGTGAAACCATGTCATGGATTTGTATTTTATATTGTGAACTAATCCATATTAATTAAACAAAGACTGTTTGATAGATGCTTATGATATAATCGAAAGGAATTCATCTAACACGTAGTATTTTTTTTTTGTATTTAGGATTAATAAGTGTTTTACCGTATACTTTGAAATAACCTTCTGTAACAGACCAACTTACCTTGTGTTATTTATGTACATGTTTTTTAAACCTGTAATAACAGCGTCTTCTAAAACTAAATTCAAGCCTACACTTCCATCGCCTTGGTCGATAACCATCTTCTCAATATTCAAAGGATCAAGGACTGGAATTTTGTACTGTCGGTTTCCTGTTAACATAAAAAGTTTCGTTGAGTTTTACATTCTCCACAGTTATCAAAATCCATACCGCGCCTAAACATATATAAATTAACGTCTAGCTCTTACTCTATCTACAAATAAAGCACATTAAAGATCATTTCTTTTAATAAATGAAAAAGAGTGTTAATTGAATCTTATTATAAGATTTAAGTGGGAAAGTCAAAAATATTTTGTTGGTACGTTCGAAGTGGCGGATCCGGAAGTGGACACAGGAGATGTAAGCCATCAAGCGAACTACATTAATATACATAATAATTATATTATTATTATTATTCATACTGTTTCTGTAGTCAATTGTATTTTCTTGATTTCTTAAAAAAATAGAAATGGCGAAATTTTAACACGAGTTTTAATAGTAATATTAAAAAAATTCACAAATCTAGACCTACTTTGTCTTAATGTTATTTAAAATGTGCTCGTGTTAAGTCAACATTTTAGCTTTACTGCATTTGCTGTTTTTTTATGGACAGTCATCCTGAATATTAATTCTATTTGACGAATTTCTCAACATCAGGATTTTTCGATCACAACTATTCACTTGGACAAAAGGCTATGAAGAATCGAGGATCTAATCGTCAATCTTAAATTCTTATACTTAGGAAACATTTAGATAGCTTATGTCACCGATTCACATATACTGCAGAATGCTAAATCAACTACCTACCCTATGTAATACTTATGAAACTTAATTAAAACGTATTATGAAATAAAATTTTGTCTTTAATCTATATTTGATAGTAGATACAACACTTATTGATTTTGATAAAATATATAAGTTGTTTCAAAAAAATGTGCGTTAATTAATTTACACAATATTAAATTGTCGATGGGTATTACTTCTACTTTTTAGTGTTCTTGGAGACGTCCTTGCAAATATTTTTTATAATATTATTGAGGAAATAATACAATAATCAATTTTGAGAATACACTGATAGTCTCACTTTTAGAATTAACAAAATGTTCCCTTCAAGATTGAAGGAATAAATTAATTATGCATATTTTGTTCTTGTAGAGTTGGGATCAGCACTCCAAGTGAGTCAATTCACTGAGATGTATAATTGATTACATTATTGTTATTAACATAGAAATCTCTTAGATTGCGGTGAACCTCACCGCCAGGTAACAGATTAATCATGTTGAATGAGAATGGTAGACGGGCCCGGGTGGCGAACGGGGTGGCGCAGTCGGTAGGCGCATGAGCGCGCAGAGCTCAAGGTCCCGGGTTCGAACCCCGGTCCCGTCTCCCATTTTCATTCGACGTAACATGATTAATTATTGTTATTATAGTTAATTTTAATACCTGACAATGTTGAATAATAATGAAGAAAAACATGATTTAATTTGTATCTAGAAGTTAATAGTATAGTACAAACTATAGTCAGGAACTCGTTTGACCCGTTTGAAATGCATTACAGCATGTAAAAACATGGCGGCCGAGCGTGATTTCGTGTTTTATGCATCTCTCCTCGGAAAAAATATAAAAAATTTTTCTCGAATGTCCGGTGACCTATGGATAAAAGTAATGTAAAATGTACTACGGAAAACTTATTACAAATTGAAGTAAACTTCTATTACTTTGGTGGTTTAAAAGTTTGTCTTTTTAAAAAATATAGTGACTTCTCCTTCAGACGTACTAAACCATCAATTATCTCATTTAAATGGCCGGTTAGGTATGTTTTTCAAATTGAAATAGCAATATTTTAATGATTTAATTCTACCTACGCTGGTACTACCTTAAGATGTAGTCCAAGTATTTTTTGTTGAGATTAGGTTTCGTATTCTTACCTTTAACAAAAATGGATGCTCCTTCATTTGCACTATTCGTCGCACATGCACTCATCTCGTCAGGCGACAGTTTTATACTGCATCTTTTTAGGCCTGGCACTGAAATAAAAGGAAATTGCAATAAAAGATCCTACTTAAAATGTTTCACTACCTTGACATTGATTCTAGTTCTTGGAGAGTGAGTTAAATTTGTCAATGTCGTCAGAAACTCGCAAAATTTATCTCTAGTTCATTATAATTTTTGTTGTTTGACGAATTTTGCGAACTATGGATTATCATAATATAAAATCACACTATTTAGAATTGTTGACAAATATTTTCCTTCAGTTCCTTTATGTGATATTGTAGCTTTAGACTGATTTTCTTGTAATAATAATAATATATAATATATCTTGAATAAAAAAAGAAAATAATTAATTTTTAATACAAATCTATGAGCCCGACATATGATCTTTGAGAGTAGTTGTAAAATTGGTCCATACATAGTTTTAGTAAGTTGGAGAACTTTCCCGACATATGGACCACGTTTTACGTAATGACAATCAGAATTAAAAACTTTTTGTGAAAAACCTACTTGATTTAAAAAATATTTCTTGTCACTATATAGATAAATGTACACTAAACGTAGTTAAATGTTAATCTAAAAAATATAAGAGTTAATTAAAAACTATAATTAATGAAGGGGGAAACCTACCCCATTTTTCGAACCGTCTCTCCTATTTTTTAATTAGTTTCCTTATTTACCACCTCACAATGGCAGTGGAGGAACTTCAGAAACATCCTAGTAAAAGCTAAAGCTGCGATATGGTGAATAGGGAAACTATCTTATACTATTTTAGAATCATTTACGTAAAACATGCCATTTTGCCTGAACTAAATTAAACCGTATTAGTGATTAGTTAAGCCGTAACATAAAAAACTCCAGTGCGCAGCTCCAATATCTTTACCGAAATACAAGTTACTTTAAATTTTAAAAAAAAACTCAGTATATTCAAGAGGCACTCGAGTCACTTTCAAAATATTAGCTTGCTTCACTAACTTATATAAACTTACATTCCGGTGTCCTACGGTTTTGCGAGATAGGACGTAGATTAATGTTCTTTTATGAGCTTAGTATCACTGCTACAGTACAAAACAGATAGAAATTAACAGATTCATCATCACCATATTAATTTTTATTTCGACAATCGCTAGCTCAAAGAAATATTTTAATAGTTGAGAAAATATGTAGAAGGATTGTTTTTTCGAATTAAAAAAAACGTCTCAAGAAAGACAATTTTTTTCGCTATTCTTTGTTTATATAATGCATTTTAACGATTCGAATACTGTGACTGGATAATTTGACATGAGAAGAGCAAAACATCGTTTTGATTGGCGGGTGTCACGTTTAACAAGATGATTAGCTTCCACATATAATCATCCATTCATTCGTCATTTGAGTGACCGAGAGGATTGTTGCACGCAATCCTTGCTTCCAGCTAGGAATCCAAAGATGTTTCTCACGTCAATTCTTTATCTTCTTTCAGAACCTGCCTCACCAGTTCGGACCTGGCTCATCCGCCGGGAGTCCTGAAATTGAAGAAGCCTGCCGACCTTGACTTTGGAAACGTGTTTTGTCCACGAACTGTCACTCTGTCATGCCTTAGTAGGTTTGTTCACATGGAATTTTCAATCCTCTTCTCCTTTCAAAGTTTGTTAAACTTTGGCTGTCACTGAATTTATTGTATTTTTCCTTATTTAAAATCTCAATTTAGGTATTGTTAATTGTTATTCATGAACAACAATTGTCCAAAAATTGTTGCAGTACTGAGCTGTTTTTAAAGTCATTTTTCAATCTGTTTTACTGTCAGAATATTATTTAGATACGTATATTGAAACAATTTCACACCTCAATAATAGTTGTTTCTTTTCGACGTTTCGTATTCTTAAAAAAGCTTCTTCGCATTAAATATATGGAAAACTATCTAAAACAGTATTAACTTGATACAGAAACAGTATTTGTATTTTTTGTCAAATTTGTTAAAGGGATGTTGTAAGGATTTTCTCTTATCCCCAAACTGTAAGATTCCTAAGATGAGTGTTTTATTGCTTCACATTTTTACAAATGTTTATTTACATTTGGTGAAAAATATTGTGGAAATTTTGAAACAAAGAGAAACTCAAGAAAAATAGGAAATAAAAGATCGATTTTTGATAAATTGAGTCTTCCTATTTTTTCGCGATCATAGTCTGTTTTGTTCAACATGGGGTTACGAATTCATAAATAAATATTAAAATTGTAAGTAAAAACGACCTTCTATTGCAGACAATTTTTTCCTCTACTCTTCTTACATGTGCATATCAACAACACTTATCACAGATATAAAATTCTAAAAACTTTAACATTATTCACAATATTAAAACATACATATAAAAATATAAATATACTTCGTTTCGTGTGTAAGACTTCATCAGATGAAAGACTGATTGCGACTAAAATATTACATATGTGAAGGCCATTCACCTGATGAAGTCTCACACACGAAACGAAGTATATTTATATTTTTATATGTATGTTTTAATATTGTGAATAATGTTAAAGTTTTTAGAATTTTATATCTGTGATAAGTGTTGTTGATATGCACATGTAAGAAGAGTAGAGGAATAAATTGTCTGCAATAGAAGATCGTTCGTACTTACAACATTATTATTATCGGATTTTTTATTATATAACCCTGACTTCTAATAGCTGTGGAGAGTACAATAAAAATCGCAGAAAAGCAAGTTACCACTATTGGATTTGTAATTTTGTTTTGCGTATACACAAGTGGAAAATGTGGTTTTATGAATGAATATTAATTTTTAAAGCCTAAAATGTTTCAAAAAGCGTGTTATTTTTGCGGTTTTTGCCGATACGTTGACTTTATTGTATTTTATAAAATAAGCTAAGAGTGACAAAAATAATTCTTATTCAGCGAATGATCAATGTTATGTTCGTGAAAAGATTAATTAATTTCAATCTTTTACTTGCAAAATATAATTAGTTATCAATTTCTTTCGAAAACACTCCTAAAAACGACCATACACATTATTAAGGAATAAAATTTATACTACTAACTATTTAAAGAAATATTTATCCTCACATCCTTACAAAGTTCAATAGGTCCACAAAAAATTTATCTTTACATCCTTGCTGCGTAAATTCTATCTGTTCATGCAACAACAGATTGCAGGTTTGCTTCTTCCACCCTGAACTCTTTGCATTTGCCTCATAGGCTCATCTAAATATGGAGCCTCCACTCTTCTTTTGCGTAAAATGTTTTCACCGTGTATGAAAAGGTAAATGCTGTTGCACGGAAATGAAATGCGACGCACGGAAATAATGCTTAACAATCTGAATGCATAATTTAAACTGCAATAAAACTGTTTAAATTAATTGTTTTCCAAATATTTAATTTTATGAAATCGGAAGTGGAGCGCGGTGTGTAAATGAAGTCGGAATGAGCTGTCTAGAAATAGGGTTCTATTCCCAATGTATTCAAAGTCAGTTTTCTACTTTTTACTTTACTTTTCTACTTCTACTATTTGATATCATTAATTTGTTCGTGAGTTATCAGATGAACAAAATTCTTCGCACGTACGCTCTAACTACATTGGATATCACCGCAAAAATTTGAAAATATATTCTCCTGGAACCAATTCGTATAAATATGAAAAGATCCCGAATATTTTTCTCTACCGATTGAAATATTTTTCTTATATATACTGTGTAATTGGAATGTAAAAATAAGCGATAAATATTTGCTCTAGCAATTCAAAATGGAGGAAACATTTCAATTCATTCTCGACCCGATTACATTAGTCGGATCGACGAGTAAGTTTCTGTACACCCTGTAGGTTATGCATGTATTAAGTCCATTTTAATAGTTACTGTTTTCGGACCACTGACGAATTTAATAAACCATTCACTACTAAACGAAATGTACGTGCTCTTGAAGCGAATTCACGCGATGGGAACATCGTTCCCGTCTACTGCGAGCGTCGCGTCCCAACTTCACTTCAGGAATTATATCCGTCTGAGCAACTAGGATAAGATACCCCCTCTCACCCACCCACCCACCCACACACACACCAAAGAAAAGTTTCAAAAAATAGATTGAACCATTCCTTATCCAGTAGCGATAATATCCTGACGTCGGCTTAACAGAGTGAAAAGCTACCAAAACATAGTAAATGTAAATAGTAACGCAATGAAGTTAAGATTTTCGTACAAGGATACGTGGCATTAATAAGAATAATTCACTAAAAACTGCGGAAATAATGATACTGTTCTAAATGAAATGATAGCCGCATTACGTGAGTGAAGACAATGCGACCCTTGACAAAGATAGTCACACGACAGACTAAAATTGTTATCAAGTTTTAAAATAACAAAATAATTGTCCTCTCCAACAGTAAAAATCATTAGAGCGAAATAATTAGAACTCCTTTGGTAAATATATCCAAGTTTCGTGAATAGTTGACAACTTGACATCAGTGAAAGCGGCCATTGTACCTTAATGCTCTTTGAGTTGTTGTAGTGCCCAATTAGTGTGGTACATTCAGCACGACAAATAAGATTCGGTTCTAATTGTCAACCACTAACAACATTAATAAAATTACTTAAGTCATTGGCAATAAAGGATCACTTAACTAAAAGATTTGAGTAAATTAGACGGGGGGGATTCAATTTAACCAGAACCCTTGACTTCCGATTTTCGTGTATCATTCCGCGAGTGCTTTTAAGAAAACCATTACCTCTTACTTCACTCCAAAACAAACATTAGTTTTGTGTTGAAATATTTAAAAATAACATTAATTTTTTAAAATAATTTAGCTGCTACTAAATAAATAAAAACCGAAACGAACTCACCAGGACTGACTATTCTAGTACAACTAAGCAAAACGCACGAAAAATTAACAATAAAAAATCTCTGCAAACATTTTGAGAGCACAAGAAACGTATTGCTGACCAATAATATTTCAAACAGATCTATTATTTCTGTGTTTTATAAAAAAGATTTAACAAAACGTTAAGAAAAAACATTTTGTGGTTCCTTTAGCCATCACTAGTAGTTTCTTGTTGGTTACTCTCTCTTATCTCTTATCATCACGCGAAACATACTATGTAAGTCCTCTGGAGATTTTTTAAATTTTAGTTATTATCAGCAAGAGGTTCTAATAAAAATTAAGAAAATCTACACTCACTTTTCTTGGAATAAATTTGATATTAAATCTTTTACACCTTACTAAATTTGACTAATATTGAAATCTCTTGTTGAACTGAATTTAGCTGTCGATGAAGTATGCAATTTTTATATGATTATTTTAAGATTAGGCTATCGATAAAATTTTAAAAATATAGCTAATCAATATACTTTTTTCACGTGTTTTTTTCTATGAAGAGATGGGTGACCATGCAGGAAATTATCATTCACCAAATGCATTGCTGAATGTAATTATTATTTTGTTTGTATTGTGTAACAGTCATGATCCATGTTTATTGTCACTTTTTGTCTTCTTTCTTTTTTCATTGCAGTATTTGTATATGACATATGTAGCTTAGTGCTATTGCAGCTATCTACATGAAGCGATAGGAGGTAGGAGTTGGGTGGTAGGTCATTGTTAGTAGGTGGACCGTTTAGCTGGGTTTACCAACAATTGACCCACGAGGAGGGGTTTGTAGGAGTTGTTAGTAATATAATTATAGATACTTAAAGGATATGGATAAAGAAAGGAGTGTTTGCTTATTCAGTAGTCAAATCTATATGAACTGGGACGTTAAAGAGAAAAACTACAAATATTTTCTAGTCCCACACGGAATTAAACCCAGGATGACTTGGTGATGAGCTAGAACACTACCATCACAGAGGGGCAATATTGTCACTTGAGTATTATCTTACCAAGGGTCGAAACGTTGGTTAACTACTGACTGAAATAAAAATGTAATAGAAATTCTACAGAAGAGGTCGTAAGATAAATTTATTTTAAATATAATGGTAGACGTTAAGAGAATAATAGTATGTAATTGTGCTTCAGAAACGCGATTCGAGTAAATGTGGTTTGAACTAAAAGTGACTTTTCTTTCAGCTATAAATTATTCGCAATAAAAACTAGCTCACTTAAGGAATAACTGAGGTCCCGCAATTCAGTATTAGAAGATATCCTCAAGATTTTTTGAAATAATAAAGATCTTGCTTAAAGTTAACTCTGAGTAAAGTAATTTAAAATCTACAGGGTCCCTCTATCAGAGCATTTTGCCATCTGTCAAAGTTTTACTTGCCGCTTTCCTTTTCTTAAAAAAAGACACACCTCATAGCCACGGGTTTAAGTAATGTACCCAATCACTTTCTGTATCATTATTGAAACTTTACACTAATATGACAAAGAATCAGTTGTAAATTACCCGAGCAAACAAAAAATGTATTAATGAAGAAATCATTATGGTAAAACCTCGTTGAGGATGACTGAAGCTTGTTGAAACAACGCTTCAAATTTTCATTGGAGTGTTCATGAATGGGGTAAAAAATTATATTCATTAAAAAGTGAAATATTGAAGAGCGTTTAGAAGCATATGTCAAGCATTTCACACGAAGTGCTCACCGAATAATTTGAGTTCTGATTTGAGACAAAAAGAAATGGAATTCATAAATTCAAAAACTAATAGAATATTAGATAAGAGACCTTGTCAAATGAAAAGGTTTCACACAGCAAGAAATTGATAAATGTTATTCATGAAATGAGAAGATTTATTTTTGAAATATATACTTGCTATTTTACAAAGACAGTAGCCGTCAGAAACTTTTAGGTTATTGCACGCTGTCACAAGGGAAAAAACCCACATTCGCGGATCCAAAAAACTTTCTGTCCGGCGCTGATGTACGGATTGTATCAACTGTACAGATTGTACGGACTGTTTCCTTAATCCGATTTTTTAAAAATTAGCATTGATTTCAATTATTAAATCAGCACTAAATTCACGGACTATAAAGATCCTCAATTTCTTGTTCACGGTACGTACAACGCGGCATTGATGTCTTAGCATAATGTTCCATTTGCTTCGTCCCCTTGGATTGACATACACATTTCGTGGCAAGCTGAATGGAATCATCAATTCTTGGACGTTGTGAATAAAACTCCCATGACTTGGGACTTGCGACTAGCCTGTCTCACTGTTAATTGTTACAAATACCTTAAAGATATTATGAAAATCAAATTTAAAAAATATATCTTTTTCCAGGTATAGCAAAGAACAACAAAACAGTGTAGAAAAGTCAACAATATTTTGGAAACATTTTTAGATTTTTGTGTCTTTACTTTATTTTGAAATATGACCTACCTGTTCTTATAATAACATACAATCTCAAACATTTTCTTCTCTGTAAGATTTTACGATGACCTTTCTTCGTCGTCAGTGATATGAAATAAGTTTAAGTACATATTTATAAAAATTATCAAGATACGCAATGCATTGCTTGTACTTTCATTCCTTGATCTTAGATTATAATTGGTTTATTTTTCTTAAAACACGTCAGTTAGATTTTAGAAGTTTATATTCAAATGTATAGAGACTTGTTTTGTTTCATAACTTAGTATTACAAAAAAAACATTCGTAATTTGTTTTGAAAAATGGTCATAAAATGGTGTTTCTATTTAAAAAAACAAAAAAATAAAAATACACTTACAGAGTGGAAGTTTCCCTTCCAATGTCAATGCCAAAGTCAACACCAACAAAAGCTGGAAGATGTTTGAAAAAATCATGGTCACTACTCGTTCGCAGCTTTTGAACTAAATCTCGGGAGAGCCGGCGGTTTACCACTTTTATGTACGCTCTCACCCTTCTCCTTGCTTCTAGAACAGTGTAGAGAGGGTGGATAAAACCGGCTGACGCAACCAATGAATTTTACAATTCTTATGCCCCCCCCTCTCTATCCGCTGCAATCGTCAGACTCCGTGACCTCTACCTTCGCCGTCCCAGCCATGGCGGAGGTCAAACGTGGCGGAACACTCTGCACTCTTCTGGCAATTAATTAGAGGAAATGTTAGAGAGTTACATGCACTTATTAATGGAGGAAACATGAATTATGCTCGCGTGCATTACAACACATTCTGTATTTCCGTGATATTGATATTCGTGAATTTCCATTGTCTTTCTATTCGTAATAATTATTTAGAAGTTAAAGAATACTCTGAAAATCATCACTCCTAATTATTCTTAGTGTAATTGATTGTTCTGACATTGTATAACAAGTAATACTGATTTAGTTCTCACGAAAATATTGGAAGTATTCCATGTATTTTCTAAATTAAAATATTACAAAAATGTATTAGTTGATTTTGTTGGAAGTTATTTCTACCGTTATTTCTCAATGGATATGGTAATATTGTACGTAGTATTTCCCTGGTAGTTGTTAGTGGCTTGAAATATTTTAGTTCATAGTATATCTTTTTGAAAATTTCTGCGTATAGGAAGAAAAATTTCTCCAGTTATTTTTCTGTATCCGTATTTGCATGGTTTGTGGGATATTTTTCTTTTCGTGGTATTAGCTAACTAATTTAAAAATAAAGTTTGTTCATGAATTTTTATTTTCCTCGAGGATAAAAGAGACAATATACATTGTAAGTTTCATCGTAATTGAGGATCTATAAAAGAAAAAGAGAAATGTTGGTATAGTACAAAAAATGCTCAGGAAAAACTATGTATATGAAACTTTCAATAATGTTATCCACTCTGATTATGTTAAAAATAGTAATTACAACAGCAATTAATTAATTATATTGTTTTAAAATTTCATTATTATTTGTATTACCCGACGTGCGGATCACGGATTATACCGCTTAAACTGTAACAATGCATTTGAAAAACGGCTTCGTTTGACTTGAGTTCTTTAGTTTTGCGACCATTTTCGTTGAAAAACCTTCATAATTGCCCAGGAAGAGCAGGCAAAATTTGTGACGTTCTTCCCTATATTTAACTTGCAACATATGTGTGATAGTTTTTTCTATCGATTCTTCAGAAATTACACGAGAATTTATTTAAAGCTCTCACTTTCAGAGACTTTACCATAAGACCCGAACTTCGAGATGTTTTACTTATATATTAAACCCGCAAGGTCTACATTTTATTGAACGAATTGATAGTTGATCATTTATTCTTTCATTTTTTTTAAATTCGGGATACTCAAAAACAACCGCTAGGTTGATCTTACTAACTTATGTACTCTCTCGCAAATGTTGCAGTGATTTTGCAAAAGAGCTCTGTATGGAAAAATAATCTTATAAAACTCCTACCAGTTTTGCAACACGTGTAGAGGAACTCGAGCTCTCCAATCAAAGTTTCAAAATAACAAATCCATTGTAATTTTTCCATTAAGAAATGATGCCATTTGCATCCTAAAACCTCGAAATAGAATGCAACCGAATGGAGGGAATAACCCCGTCGAAGCTCTCAAATACACATTCGGGTTGAAAAAACTGATTCTAAATGCAAATGGTATGGCCTGGTGATCCCGTACTGTAATCATTTCGTCTATTAATCCCTACGCGCGCATAGTGTTGTTCAGTGTTTGGATGTGAATGAGCCAGTACTCGTGTTCATGCATTTTAAAATTCTACTTTATTAATATGGCATACTACTACTTTCAACAACTAATTCCGAAAGGATTATATTATGTTTTTTTCCTCCCGACATTACTCATTTTAGCGTAGTAAATTGGTATTGGTGAGAAGTGAATCGAACGATTCACCGTTTTCGATAAATAATCAAATTAAAATAAATCACTTTATTAAGTTTACATATATTTCTTGTGACGTAATGTATATTTGTTTTGTGTCGTATAATTATTTGTAAAATCTGATGTACTACTTCAAAAAAAATACTTATTGTTCTTCTGTACAATTTTATAGCTAATTGTATTATTTAGAGTGTTAACACTGTGAATTGATTTTAATTGTATTACTTTGGGTTTCTGTCCCGTCAGTCAGCAAAAAAATAAATAAATTAATACCATTGCACCAAAGCCAGTAAGACCGGCCGTTTTGACTAATATTGTCACGAGCATGCTAGCTACCAATACGGAAGAAAAGGACATTGAAATCGATCTGTACCTTCTTCGGGGGTTTATTTTTCTATCCTTTCTGAGGTTCGTGGACCAATCCTCTGCATATGCTAGTGGAATTCGTCTTCATGGAATACATGAGACTGGCAGTTTTTATGGGATACTTTCGTTTCTTTGCCATTAATCACATCTTTCGTCTGTTCCACCCGCTCCCCCAACATGCAACCATCAGATGTAAGGGCACAGTGCTGAAAATCAGCTACGCAACACTCACATTGTGAATTTTTCCCACGCGGAGTCGCACATTATGTACAAATAGTAAATTTTCTGCAAGTCTGAATAAATGAGAGAGATAGAATAACATTTGAGCACATCTTCAATATCCTGGTAGCTTAGATGTCAAGTGCATTAGACCTGATGAGCACGGAGACGCACGTCGAAATACTGCCTGGGACATTGAAAAATTTGTTCAAACATTTATGACGTTTATTCTTCTAAACTCAAACCGTTACGTGTGGTTGATAACAATCTTGAGCTTGACCTTGGTCTTGCTTGACCGAAGGGGTCAATGAACAGGATATGTGACTCCAGTGAGATGTTTTTGAGATAAAAAAACTTCCATTCAATGTCTTCACATTTATGTGCATAGTGATCATACGAGCCGTTTAGATGAATAGTGACACAATGCCGGTTAAGTACAAGTTCAACACCTATTCTACTAAAATGTTAATTGATGTCTCTAAGGTATTTTGTGCCTGTCTCGATGGTATTTAAGACCTTGTATAGTCGAATAGAAAAATATGCGAGTCTATAGAACTATCTGGATGTACTTAATAAAAATTGTTACAGTAGGCTTAATTTGGATGTCCAATAATAGCGGTAGTGTGATGTTGTGTTTGTGGCAATGACACAAAGTAAATAAATTTTTTTTAAAAAAGCTACGTTCCACACATCTTTTTTCATTCATCTTTTCTTTCCCAACGCCAAGTAATTCAAGTGGTATTGGGAGACACGACATGGGAGTATAATACAGAAGTCTTCAAATTTCATGTACTTAAAAATAGACGCTCTCATTTAATCTCTGGAAATATCATTGCAAACACATTTATAAGAAACAGAGGGAGAGGTGAGAATATTAAATTATATTCTTAGCAATGGTGGGTACTTATCTTTAAAATTCGTGTTTCATGTTAATTTCATTTAGTTTGATTCTTACTTACCGTGGTAGGTCTGATTGAGGTTATCCTCCGAGACAATATTTACTGAGTTAGTTGAAATAGAAGAGGAAGAACTATCGAATAAACGTCAGAAATAAAGAAAATTAGAAGAGATACGGGATTAAAATGCAAGAATTACGGACCTGGAGTATGTAGATAAACGAAGAACAATACCACTCAGTTCGGCTAGTTATTACGGGAAATAAAAATCTGTTTACAGATTAAAAACACAAATAAAAATGTATTCGAGTATTTGTCAGTATGATTGATGAAAGTGTTCGCTTCATTGCGATACTATTTCGTTGTTAAATTAATAGTTTCTCTTCTAGAAGCAAAGAAACCCAAATGAAAACAAGAACGTTCTGTGTACGTGCATCTTAAGCAAATAGAAACCCATATTTATTACTTTTAAAGTCCATTGGTGTTAATGGTTCAAATAATAGCTTTTGTTATTCAAAACATTTTTGTAACATTTCAGAGAATAAATTGAAAAGTGTTATAAAATTAAAAATGACACTGTAAAAAAATAAATGGCTGCTGGAATAATATGTACATGTTATGACTCGAAGGAAGAGTTCTGGTTAGAGACATTCAAGTTAACTGTTATTATAGTAAAATATTGCTTTAAATTCTTTCTGAGTTTCGTAAAATCATGGGATTAGAAATATAAATATAAATCAGATTTTTCGTCCATACACCCCACTGATAAGGATCATTATCCGTTGGAACTTGATACTCCGAAGAACCGTTTGGAATTGAATCTTGATTGCGTGACGTCGTTCCAAAATCCGGTTTCCAGAGTGGTTTCAATGTAAAGTATTGTTCTCAGAACGTCCGTCTGCCGTAAGTGCGAACTAAAAAATGAAATTTACGGCGCGTGGAACACAAGACCATTTAGGAATACCGGTTTTACAACCAACATCAAAACAGTGCTCGAAGACTGATTGGGCAATAATATTTAAATCAGATAAGTTCAGTTTCTTCAATCTATAAAAGGTACAGCCCATATACCACGAAATAATTAAATTCTTCAATTAACAAAAGTTCAGCACGAATCGACTTGTTCAAATGTACCCTAATTTGTAACTTATTTTTCGGAGATGCTACTAACATTTAAATAAGAATTTAGGGTACATTTGAACAATTCTCTTACTGAACTGCATTATGTTTTAATTGGGATCATTCAATTCTGAGTAATAATCTTCCAGAAAAAATACAGTTTGGATAATGTGAATAACACCCTTTCAAGGTTAATTCGAACATTTGTTTAGGCAATTAATCTTTATTTTTCCTTTACATCTTCGTGTTGTCATAAAATTCAGCTTCATTCACAAATCCTTCTATAAAATTCTCTTCCAAAATACTTATTTTGTTAGTTATTACTTGTCTTTGTCGAGGTTCAGGCCATGAGGTCTGCTCTTCTACCTAACCACACTTCGGGAAAGGAAATTGGGAAGGAGACAAGTTGTGTTTCGGGGAACTTATGGAACCGAACTGACATTAGTCTGAAGTGGGAGAGGGAAACCCAAGCTAAAAACCTCGCGTTCGGTCGCGTAGCGTACGAATCCACGCTCTACTGTTCCGCCATATCGGGCAGATAAAGATTCTAGACTACTAGATCACCGCTGTAACAAATAGCTCGGGAATGAATCTCTCAATCCTACGATTAAAGGTTGAGGTAACCCAGGAGGGGGTAGGAAGGGGTCCTATGGCTACGCCGAGTGGAGCGATTCATTCATGTGATATCTTTTATTTATTTTTGGAAGAAAATTAATTTGAAGGATTTCTAAATGTCATCGAAGGACACCTTCCCCCCTCTGATATTAAAAAAAATAATTGTCATGAACGCCAGACGTCAGTCATACGTAAGGTGAACAAATTTATGTGCGAATATAACATACATTTCATTAATTCATTGTGACGAATTGAAAATAAGGTAGTATCATGATATCATCGCTACTCCAGTATTTTGTAAAATTACCGCCTGCGATACACACCGGTCGAAGAGAGGATTTGTGTCATGTTTCCGTGCACGGATTGAACAGTTGGAAATATGTAAGTATGAACATATGTATGAAAGTATGTATGTACGTAATGCCCTAATAAGTCGAGATCTTCACTCCTCATGGTCAAATCCTGTTTACTCCTAGTCTCATGCTTCTATAATACCAAGGAAGTTACTGAATGTAGAAAGAACGTTAATATCAGTATTAAATATTCCATGAAATATTATTATACGCAGGTTAATATCTAGTATAATAAGATTATCATTGTTTTTGTACTTTTTTTAAATAATTGATGCAATACACAGTCTATTGATGCTTATTGTTTTTAATTATAATTTAATATAGTATTTTCAAGTGAACTCAACCTTGGCATATTGTGTATATCATCCATGAAATCGGTTGAATCAAAATTAATGAGATAATCCCTTGCTTCCTTTCGGAATAAATCAGTTTGTCGGGGAAGATCTCTGATTGCTTCGCAAGGCTCAGCATGTAGGCTTGCTTCGCAGTAAGATTTCCTCCTCTCCAAAATAAAATGCTTTAAGGTTCAATTGGAACAAGATTTATTCTATCGTCGTAATGTAGAACAATGAACGACACCAGACGGCGGGATCAGGCGTAGAAAGTTCAGTGCGGAATTGTTCGTGTAACTCACTACTGATTTCTGGCGAGTCGGTGGTCGGAGATGTCGTGCTGTGTCTTGGGATGGTAGAATAGGTTTCTGGTCGTCGGTAATTCAGGTTCTCGCACATAGGATTTCGACGTTACCTCGAAGAAAATCGTCAGCGTAATAAGTTATTTCGTGGAGCTGGGGCTTGGTGTTGAGGTAATCGGGGGCGATTTTCACCTCGACCAAGTTCAGTGCGTTGACTCTAGTAATCTGAGATTCTTGTTTGAAGTAATCGGGCGGCGATGTGACGATCTGACCTCGACCGATGCGAAGATTCAAGTAAGTTGCGATTCTGGTCTGAGGTAATCGGGCGGCGATGTGACGATGTGTTCGCGGCCGATGCGTAGACTCAAGTAATCAAAGTTCGTTGCCACGGGTAGGGGCGTAACACTATGTCGAGGTTCGTTTATTTACAGATAAACGAAGGTTTCTGTTTGCACGCGGCACGCGTGTGCATTAAAGAGTCTCTCGTTATTCATAATGTCAGGATTCTTTGGCGTCTTATGTTGACTCTCTTGTACAAAGAGTGATGTCATCATGGAAACCAGTTAACAACATGTGGGAAGTTTCAGTATATGTAGGAATGTGTCCCTACAAGTTTATTATCCTCCAGGTAGCCACTCGGCGTTTTATCTTGTTGACCAAAATTACTTTCTCAAGCGAATCAAAGAATCTGAAAGAACCTGAAGAAGTAAAACAGAACTAACCTGAAATTGAAATGGCGTCTGCGATATTACAACTACTTATCGCAAACACTTAAAGCTCCCGGTTGCAGACTGGGTGACCGGGGATCGATCCCCGGTTGGGGAGATTTTTAATCACACCCCAACATCCAGACTGACTTCCATGCCTACTCAGCCTGATGTAATATGAGTACCAGGGTCTATCCTGGGGTGAAACCGGCCGGAGCGAGAAGTTGGCTACAAGTGCCGAGGCCAAGAAATTGCGGAGCTCTTCCCTCCGCGAACCCCTTGGGCACCTTCGGGACCTGTTGTGGGACAGTTTGACGAACCTAAGCACTTTCCACCAGTCTCTCCAAAACCATAACAAAAAACTGCTTCTCGTCAAATAAAAGAAAGAAATGACTTTATTAGTGACAGTGGAAAGAGTATTTCTGATTATCCATAAGTAGCTCAATTACCAGAAAATGAAGTAAATGACACATATTATTCAATTTCTGTCGTTTTCCTTTCTGCCGTTCTTCAAGTGGTGCATTGTAATTTGTTACTTAATAGTATGATTTACTATTCTCAATGCTATTAAGTACTGTGAAACGTGATCCATTAATACGCAATAATTGCAGAAGTAAAATATAAGCTTTTTAACGACATATCGAGCCTTATACACGGTTTTCAATATTTTTAGCCTCATATTATTCCTCTCCGCTATCATCAAACGTTTTGCTAACTACGTGAAATAATATACATACCTTGGATAATTCTCAATTGTTCTGAAGTAAGACTTTTAATTAGACGATCTTATGAGTCTTCAACACTACTCTCGTCAAAAGCGATCAGATAATTCATATATTTCTGGTGAAGATAAAGACAAAAATTGTATTCATGACGGGTTTTTTTTTTGCAGTTTCTTAACTTTCTCACATTACAATACTTATTAAAACTCTGCTTCTCTCTGATTTAAACTATGCATCTATAAATTATTTCTATTAAACGCTCCGAGCAGAAGGAATGTGAACTTATTAACTTCATGAATATAATTATATAACGTTACCTGTGAGCAACGAAGAATTTCTCGCGAAAATTTAACCCTTGTGTTGAGTCTTTGAGAATACAACTATGAGATCTTATATAACTATGAGATAATAGTCTTCGTCCGAAGAAATTATGAACATCATATTCTTGTAATTAGTGATTTTTCAGCGGTATATTTTTTATCTGGGAAGCCGAACTTTGCCTAGAATGAAATTACGTTCGTTACTCATTCAATAATATGATGACTTTGCATTGTCCATAATATCCATACCACTTGCGCGCAATCATGTTTTTTTTTGCGACGAATAATTGATTCCCTCATTATAATCTGATCTCGTAACCTAAGAAAACATGGATGGGTAGGTTAAAATTAACGAAAAAGAATTTTTCAGGGCATAATATTAGTTTCTGTATGGTATATTTTATCGCTTCAAAAATCCTTTTCTAAGAGAGATCCATCAAACCTATCGCGGTCACCGAACCGGAAGAGCTACTTACGTTTACGAAATTAAATTTACAAACAGACACGGATAACTTATCTAAAATTTATACTTGTTTAGAATGATTTTCTGCTTTGTTGTTTTTTAAGTTATTTATTTTTTCTAAGTCATTGTTTTATTTACTTTTGGTCTAACTACTTCGTCGTTACATTACCTATTACATTACCGAAACGTACAATTAGCACAAAAAATAAAACCAGAACAGTTATATACAATATATTATAAAATTCAAAAATTTTCGGGGTCATTTGCGTATTAATGTGTACATGTATAAATATATATATATTGTGAGATTTGAATAATTCTCTAATTAATAAGAATTTAATCATTTTGTTGCGGAATTTTGGACGGGCGAAGAGTTAGAAATTTGAACGGAGGACGGTTGGAAAAGTAACCAGGGGTGCGGTCGGCGGCGGTAGTTTCTTTGACTTCAATCAAAATTTATGATCCTTTAGAAACCTAAGGCTAGTAAGCGGCGGGGGAGGATGTTCCACCCATCCTTAGGAGCAACATCTGGTCGCTGGGGGGCGCGCACAGGCTCGGACTTGTCGCGAAAACGTTGGAACTTTAAACGTTTTTTTCCAGAATGTTCGAGAAGGTTCTAGAAGGACCTTTAAAGGGTCCAATGAGAACCCAGGCGTAGGAGGGGGAAATTATTTCTGATTGGGAACTTTCGGAACACGTGATATTCAAAATTTTGGAAATTTTGGGAGAAAAGAAGGGATGGAGGTTATTTAACGGGGACGTAGAGATTTTTCGTCCTCACATTTTCGCAGAGAGTTGCTCACAGTTGCTCACACTTTCGTCTTTCGAGTGATAGCTCAGAGGTGCACAGAGTTGCTCACATTATTCGTTGCTCAGATAGTTCAGAGTGGCTCAGATTTTTCGTCGGCGCTCATATTGATGCGTTCAGCTCACATATAAGTTTTTGGTCGCAGATAGATGCTCACGCAGCTCAGACATACGTGTTTTCGTCAGATCAGATGCTTTTCAGATCGCGCTGATAGATGTTTTTTTCGCTGACTTAGATTTTTCGTCAGCATTCAGACAGATGCTTGTCAGCTCGTACAAGTTTTTGTCAGCTGAGACTGGTGTTTCGTTGAAGCTCAGACTCGATTTTTAGATTGCGTCAGCATACGTTTCCGAATCGTGCTCATGCGGCGTAGATCACTCGAGTATTTTAATTAGTTTGTCGGAGCGTTTTTCGGGTGGTAACCGGACGGACGCGGTAAACGCTGAAGCTGATCGGCGCTGGTCGCCGATAATCCGAGAAGGCAGCCGTGCTGATGTCTGTGGGGGGATTCTCCTCTACGGCTTTCAAATGGTCCATCATCTTGGTCAGGTATGGTGCGATCGCTGGTGAAGGTGAAAGCCAACGTCGCATTGCGCTTGCGCGTTGCTAAGAACTGGATGTCAGCTACCAATCTGAGCGTGAACTTTGAATTGAAATAGTGTTATGACTGAACTCTGTCGCTCAGAAAGGTATGCCAAGTAAAATCAGTGAACTATTGGAACTAAGAAGGAATTCAATTAAACTGTTAAGGAGAAAGAGCTAGGAGTAAAATCAGTGTTTGACTTTGTTTACAAGAAATGAATGTTTAATCGTAGCTTAAGTTTGAATAGAGTTAAAAGGACAAGGAACGCTTGTTTTTGGTTATGATAAATGTTGATAAAATTGATAGTTAGCGAATGTTAATTGTAAAGCCAGTGATTTTAATGTGTGTCTTTTGGTGGGAATGTGGCCACTTAGGCATTTGGGTGTGATTTTCATTTGTGTCTTTTGGCGGGAACAACGCCACTTTGGCGTTAGTGTAACAGGGAATGTTAATTTCTATTTGGGTTTTGTCTTTTGGGGGTGATTTGTTTGTGTGAGGAATGTGTAATTTTTGTGTGTCTTTTTGGCGGGAACAACGTCACTTTGGCGTTAGTGTAATGTGATTGTTGGGTTTTCATTTGTGTTTTGTTTTTGGGGGTGATTCTTTTGTGGGAGGAATGTCTCCAAGGAATAAATTAACTTTCATAATGGATCTATTTGTCTGGCGTTTTCCTTGATTGGAACCATTGTATGGCCCCTTTCCTTCGGATATAAATCGAACCCCGTTAAAATTATTGTGGACCCCTGAGGAGAGCTAGCCGGGGCATTCGCAATAGAACCATTCAAAATTATTTTATGAGTAATTATTATTAACTTGAAATCCCGTTCTACCACAATTTTTGCTTGCCCAACGTGGGGCTATCTTTGCTTAATTACCATCGTTAATTAGTGTAAAAATTAATTAAAATCGAGTCTTGTGTAACTCCATTAAAAAGCAAGAAGGAAAGGACCATAACGCGTAGGCGAATAGATCCATTAATTAATGATTTTGTGTATTAGTAAGTAAGTCAAAACCAACAAGATGACGGAACAACGTAAAGTAGTGGGGGAGTTAGGATCTATTGACGAGATACCGCAGGAGGAAAGTGGGTTCATTGATACCACGAGAGACGCATTTCCAAGTTATTCGGGAAGCGAGGGAGCACCTGTTGGCGAGTCTAGCGAGGAGGCGCTTAGCGCAGACGAGGAAAAACCGACAAAAGAATTAGAAAGTGAGAGTGAACGGTTCAGTCAGGAAAGGCAGGAAAACGAAACAGGAGTAAAAGAAATGATGGCAGCATTATTTCAGCAAATGAGAAGTGATTTAAATCAGAAATTTGAAAAAGTAGAATTCAATTTAAGAAATGATTTCAACAATAAATTCGAACAAGCAGAATTAAATGTCAATAGTAAATTTGAAAAGATGGAGAGGAAATTCGAGGAGCTCGATAAGGAAAGGAAAGAAAGAGAGGCCGTTGTTGAAACGAAATTTAATCAACATTCATTAAGATTAAATGAGTTGGAAGGTAAAATCGATACGAAATTTGATGAGGTAAATGAGCTATTAGAGGAACGGGTCAGGACGGGAATGGCAGAAGTCAGGGATTTTGTTGGAGAATCGAATAAGAGCTTAATTAGTGAGGTTAAGAATGAGGTTTCGGAGGTCGTGACTCGTAATTTAGAATTGGAAAAAAAAATCCAGACACAAGTATCCATTCAGAATGGTAACCTAGAAAGGAAGGTGGAATCAGTTCAAGTGTTCGAAACAGAAAGAGGCAAAGAACTGGAACGTCAACTCGACCAAATTCGAACCCGGGTGCTTCAGACAGAGACAGAGAGTCGCGAAAGAATCGAGGCGATTAGGGACGCCACCCGCCAGGAACTGGACGAACAGTCGAAAAAAATGGCATGAAAATAATGTTTCTCGCAATAACCCAGTAATATTTCAACCCGTGAGTATGCCGTTAGAAAACGACATCAAATTCGATGGAAAGGGCCAATTACACCCGCGTCGTTATTTAAAATTATTAAAAGGGTATTTCGAGATGCACCCTATGTCAGAGAAGAATAAGATTCACGTTATTAAACAGTCACTTCGCGGTAGGGCAGCGTTTTGGTTCGAAACCTGCGGGGAAGGAGTAGAAACATTCGAAAACTTTGAAGAAAGATTCCTTGATCGGTATTGGTCAATGCCATTGCAGATTGAAAATGAGCTCCGGTTAATGAATAGGAGATTCGACCCGCGCGTTAACAAGTCACTTCAGGCTTATGTGGAAGTCGCGGTAGCGGACTGGAGGATGGGAGGTTCGCGTAGGACTGAGCGCGAATTAATGGAAATTATTCGCTCCCAATTACCTCCACAGATTGAAAGTCTACTAGCCGTCGCGGGAGTCGAAACGCTGGACAAAATGATTGAGAAGCTAGGGATTTGCGACTCGACCGCTGAGCGAGACAGAGCGCTAAGGGGAGTGAGACCTCCGCCGCAGGTCAACGAGAGGGGGCCGGGACGGAGTGAATATGCACCTCATTATGGGGGAAGCACCCCACGGACAAGGAGCGGAAACGGCCGAAGTTCGCCGGAGCGAAGGAGTGGCCCGAACGCGCCGCCACAGGGCACGGAGCGTCAGGGAGGGGGTCACCAGCAGGAGCAGCGAGGCTCGGAGTACCGTCCGCGGTATGGAACGCGTAACGCAGGCGCGAACCAGGGACCCGTACCAAGGAGGGGAAACTAAGTGAGGATGCCCGGTGGGACGGACTGGTGCATTGTTTTGAGACGTCCATCATTGCTACTTTAGTTTTAGAGTCGGATTTACTGGAAGGAACGGATAGTGAAATAAGTAAGAAACCATCTAGAACGTGTCCTGTAGTGAGAGGAAAATGCTTAAGTCAAGACTTAAAAATATTAATCGACACGGGGGCCGAAGTCAGCGCTATTAACGCTGACACTTTTCAAGAATTGATTAAGATCAATCCGAACATTCCAATCCTTCCAGTGAACCGAGTTAATTTAGTAACTGCAACGAATGGAAAATCAGCCATTGTTAATAGGCAGGCCCTGATTGACATACAGATAGAAAATAAGACTTATGAAATAGTTTGCCTA
>NNCF01126841.1:295283-394802 GCA_002313205.1 Laupala kohalensis | reverse complement strand
GTCACAATTGGCGCCCGAACAGGGACTAACAATCGATTTAATTGGTGCATTAATTAAAGAAACTAATTAATTTAAAGTATATAGTAATTAACTTAAGTAATTAATTAATTGGAAGGAAATGTAATAAGATTATTAAAGAAGTGGCTAATTAGTATCAAAAAAGGTACCAGAGGCTGATAAATGAACTGGTGAAACGGCTAATAATATAATGAGACAGTCACTAGTGTTAATAATATTAATTAAAAATAATATCATAATAATAACCAAGGTAATCGAGAGTATCATTTCTGAGCGACTCACAACGAGCAAAGGCAAAACATACATGTTAGTCTATAAGAATTTTGGAGGGGTTTTGATTAGTGATTTGTGATTGAGAATTGTTAACAATAATTGCAAGATGTCCGGACTTGAGGAAGATCAGGGATCACAGGTGTCGGAAGTTTTAAGTTCAGAAGGGTCAGAAAAAGACGTGTTAATAGAGGAATTCGGTTTTGTAGACGAGGCTGCGATGGAGAAAGAAGGAGAAGAAGCAGGAAGCAAAACAGAGACATCCGATTATAAGGAGGGAAAAATGGAAAGGGGTAAAGAACTCGAAAGTCTAATGCAGTTTATAAATCAAAAATTCGATCAGATGCAAAAAGGTATTAATGTTCAGTCAGGACAAATAAATCAAAGGTTCGATCGATTAGGGCAGAAATTCGATCAGAGGGCTCAAAAATCAGATCGGGAGATTAAAGCATTCGAAAAATCAAAGCAGCAGCAGGTGCAAGTAGATAAAACAGAGAATGAAAATAGGCGGGAGTCAATTAGAACAGTGGAGGAACGAAGTCAGGACCATACAGAAGTTGTAGCTAATCACATTCGGGACGCGCAGGAAAGAGTGAGGGGCGTTGAATTAAAAGTTGAGAAACAAGAGGTCAGATTAAAGCAGTTCGAAAATGAAATCACACAGAATCAAATTGCTATTAATCAACACTGTGATTCAAGCAATAACAATATTGATCAATCAGTGAAGGACTCAAAAACAGTAATTAAAGATGACAAAATTCAAATAACTCAGATTAAAGAAAACCAGGAAGCAATCACTGCTCAAAATAAAATAATAAACAAAGAAATAAGTCAAATTGATGATCAGGTCAGAGGGCGAGTCGAGTCAGAGATAATGTCAGTACGTGAGGAGATCAAAAGAGTGATCGGAGAAAGTGAACTCAGAGAATCTGAACCATCAGTCAGTGTCAATATTCAGATAATATCAACTTCACATAACGGTCAAATGGGGAATGCAGGACGATTTCATTTATGTAAATTTTTGAGGAATTTCCAAAATTATTTTCAATTTGCGACCGTAAGAAAATGTCATGGTAAATTAGTAAGTGTAACGCAAAACACCTCGAGTAATGCGTATGAACGGACAGCGAGAGAGCGTCAGTTACTAGGAGGGGATTTGTGGGGTTACTAGGAGGGGATTAATATAGATGTTTTTTAAAATCTATATTATTCTCATTAAATACTACACTAAAAACACTAATTATGCTAAATAGTTATTGATTTAACGGGTATTTTGTTTTTCAGAAATCGACATAAAAAATGCCGGGGGCAAGGGTATGATGGAGCAGTAGTAATGAGAGGTGTATATTCTGGAATACAAAAAAGGATCCTGGACGTAGATAAAACTGCGACTTATGTACATTGTGCTGCATATAACTTAAATATTGTGCTAAATGACGCTATGAGTGGCATAATTGAGGTTTCCAAATTTTACATTGCATTGGAAAAAAATTACATTTTTTTCGGTCACAGTATAAAATGGTGGACCCTGTTATCAACAATTATTTCATCAACGGACAAAGGAAATTTAACACTCAACGTCTTTGTCTTACTAGATGGTTCAATAGAAATGAAACCTTACTAGCTATTAGGTTCCAGTATCGTAACATTTTGAAAGCTTTGACAACATTATCATTAAATCAATAATTTAAAAAAATATTTGGAGATGTTCGAATTTGTTTTTCAAGTAGTGCTTCATTCTAAAATTCTCATGGCTACAAATATCGTTTCAAAAAAATTGCGGAACATTGATGTTGATCTTTATACAGCTCAAACTATAATCCAGGAAACCCACAAAAAATTAAAAATGTTGCGAATGAGTACAAAAGTTGATAAAGCTAAAAAGATGATAAAGCTAAAATTACTGCCGTTAAATTACCGGATACGTGAGGTATTAAAGTTGAGTTTAGGAAAACGTTAAGGAAACTAAACGTTATCGCGATGAATTGAGCCAAGATGAAAGACTTGTCAATGGTGAAAGTAGATTTCGAGCTCAAGTTTTTTTTGTTTTAATGTTTAGATATCGTTAATACTCAACTTCAAGAGCGATTTCGTAGTTTTAATGGTATGGTGGAAACCTTCAGAGTTATTTAACCACAAGAACTTTTGAAATTCACGGATGACGAGCTCCAGAGATAATCTTATGGCTTATTTGAAAAATATCAAGAGGATCTAATAGATCAGTTTCCGAATCAACTTTTTTCATTGCGTAGCTGTTTAAAGAGTCAAATAGCTAAATTGCATTCAGTAAGGGAGTTAGCTCAGTTGTTACTGATTGATCATTTTACCCTGTCGGCCAGTTTTCCGGACATGTGTACAATTGTCACGCTATTTTTAACTATACCAGTTACAATTGAAACTGCAGAACAGTCGTTTTCGAAATTTAAGCTCATCAAAAATTATTTGAGAAATTCCATGAATCAAGAGAGACTGTGTGGTTTAAGTGTTTTATCAATAGAACATTAAGTTACAAATAATTTAAGAAGTAAATTAGGTCAGTTAGTAAAAACATTTGCTTCAATGAAAGTACGTCATATGAAAATATAATTGTATCGTTTATTTTTTTAGAATTACTGTATTTTTAAAAAAATATGACCTATTTAAAAATTGTTAAATTAAATTACTAAAGAGTTACTTGTAACTCTTTAGTAATTTGTAACTCTTTAGAATTAAATTACTAAAGACATCTTGTATTATATTTCTAAATTAATATTCATATTATATTTCTAAATTAATGTATCAAAATACTAAAACTGCGGCCACTAAGGGACCCCGAGCTAGATTTTGCTCGGGCCCCGGCTTGGATAGTTATGCCACTGACATACTTGATTCGCTTTGCTTTTAGAAACACTTCACTTATCTCGTGATACAGGTCTATGACAAGAAACGTACTTCGCCAGCTCCTCAAAGTCAAATACCCCGTAGTCAACAAATGTTTGTGGGACACACAACAAATATGAGTAACTTAAAATTAGTAAGGAAATGGAATGGTTGTTTGAACATTTATTTATTTAATTTTTTCCTAATCTCAACAATGATGTTACTGTGTTCGTACTGCTAAAATATTTATTCTCTGGGTGTAGTTTTTGAGCAGAATGCCATCAGCAGTACCAAGAATACAATTAGGTAAATATCTTGAAGAATGGATGAAAGCAGTTTCAAGTCCCCTGCTTTTTCAATTTCCATTTCACTAACATGTATTGAAAGGTGAAGATTTGCACAACCTAAGGATAAGGAGTATCACATATTAACACAAGATAAACATTAGATTATTTCCTAAGGTAAATCTAACTACTGTTGACAAGCACAGATTTTATTACTGAGTGTTGCATCAAGAGATTAAGAATGAGACTGATGTTTTCTTAATGTGTACCTCTTGCATACGGAGTGTTGCATCAAGAGAATTCAAGAAAGAGTTTTCAAATCGATCTCTTCTATCTTCTGGATTTTCTTTTGGTGTTGATGACCTTGATAAATATGATGGACATCCAGGTAATAGTAATGGCACTTCACTTGTAATTAATAGTCGATATTCATTTAAAACCATACATCAGAAATAATAGGAGTTGTTTGGAACTTGTATTAAAATTTAGAAATGTCTTGTACTTTATTTTAAATTGAAAAATACAAACAATAAAAAATCAACTAATAAAATTATTTAACAAGAAAAAGCTTAAAAGCAATTGGAAGCAAGTTTTCAATCGGTCCAGATGAAGAGATTCAACAGTTAACAAAAGCAATTGAAGGATAAAGAAACATAATGAAAAATTAAGAAAATAACTCTTGGAAATGGAAAGTGTTCAAAAGTCTTTCTTGAATAGAAAAATTAGAACACATTAGGGTAAGTGTACGGTCAAAAGAAACTGTAATAAAAGGGTTGAAATTTTTAGATTTCCGTTAAGGGTGGATGACTATACGTTTCTAATGAGTACTATTTATCCATTTCCAATATATTATTCCGTTATGAGTCATATCCAATATTTAAAAGTCGATTTTGACTTCTTTGGAATCATGATAGATCTTAGAAAATTTTAAACTTAATTAATGGACCTCCAANGTACTTACTAGATGTAAGCCCCCTGGGGGGAGATGAGTAGGAAATATAATTACGATAAACATGTTAGTTATGTGACATCTGGGGGAAAATGTTTTGTTATTGTTCGTAGTATAAAAAATAAGTCGAAACAAATAATTGGTTATCACATTGTCCGCAGGAAGTGATTTGAATTTAGGTAAAAAAAAAGAGAAAATGATGCCGTTGCTCAAGACATATTTTAGATTGTATCACTGCTGTGGAGTCTTGTAGTCTTCATGCAATTTTGTTCTGATATGGATGCTGTTATCGAGGTTTATGAAAATCATTAAAAATTAATGCTTCGCGAAAGGACACTAAATCATTTTTTAAATATTTAATGGCCATGAAATATATGAACCCCTGATCCATGCCACCTTGTGAAAAATTTGGAAGAATGCAAATAAGTATACTATCCAATAATTATGTGCAAAATGATAATATTCCTAAATAAAAATATTCGCCGTAGTCAGTGGAACGCACATAAAGACACCTGTGGTATAAAACAATTACAAACTAAACGGTTACTACATCATTTTCTAAAGGAAGACATTTAATCTGGCAATTATGATAAAATACGTGTTGACCCTTCAATGAGACTTTTCCCCAAAAAACTGCAAGTGAGATAGAAACTGGTGTTGGATTGAATGTTCTTCCAAGAGAGATTTAACGACAGTTCATTTTGTGAAGTTGATTCCCAAGTGGTTTGCAAAAATTTAATCCAGAATAAGGAAAATTTCTATCACATCGATTCAGGTATTGCGATCAAAAATTTATTTTTCTTCATCTAATGGTAGACTTATTTCAAAACTGTGTCTGAAAGGGATTTGAAACATTTGAATATTAGCATTATCGTTCTATGATGTTACAGAATTTCTAATGATGGGGAAAAGAACGGGTTGTTATGGATTAGAAAAATTGTTCTCAGGATGCTGTGGAGAACAATTTTTCCCTAATTCAGAATAGAACCCTTTACCAAGTGCGCTAGACGCACTGAAAGTTATTCGATTCATCACGACCACTCAGTTTGTATCTTGTGTAAAGGATAGCAACTACATGAGTGTTGTGATGACTACTTTCTGGATTATCTCCAGAGCGAGAAGAAATTTCACAAAATCACTGCAAAGAAGCATTATATTCAAATGAAACAACTAGAAATGTAACATGTTCATTATCTGTAGACAATTTCCGTATCCGTAGATAAGAACATTTTCTCTGGCAGATTTTGAACTAATCTTCTTTAATATATTGGAGGTTAATTCAACGTTTTAGATTGCGGAATGTACGTACCACGAGATTCATGCTAAAAATTTATGCTTTACATGCTATGATTTTTATTTCTCCTAAATATCTTCCAAATACCGCCTATATGAAAAATGCGAAAGCTTATACACAAAAATCCAATTAAAGAATCTTAAAAGAACTGTGCCTGGACCTCTACTTTCCGTATTCCACTGTGGGTATTATTTCAATCATTTTCGAAATGAGATTTTGAAAAGGGGAAATCATGATCTAAAATATATCTTACAGTTACATGTTGAAATCGACTTCCCAGCCTGAGGTAAGTTAAAACAAAAAATTATAAACCATATTTTCAACGTAAGTTCTTTTTGAATAACTGTTCGGACCACAGAAATAATGCGTTTATAGTACATGGGAGTGCTTCAAGGAAATGAAAATTGTTTTGAACATGCAATAATTTCATTTTACGTCAATAATGTACAATATTAAAAATAAAAATTTAATTAAGAAAGATTGTAAGATATACTATACATTATTAAATATATTATATCTATTTTAAATAATAAATGTCTGTTTTTTAATTGTATTTTAAAATTCAAATAAGTATTTACTCATCGTTTTAATAAATGTTGAAATAACACTTATGTGTTATTTCAACATCGATTCAATTTTATACATTTTTAAACTATTAAGATTCACATACTGTATGTTTAGAAGATTTTGTGCCAAAATTTAATTCTTTCCTGAAAAGCTGAGGTTTGCTTCCCACCCATAGAAAAACTGATAAATCCTGAAAATGATTTGATTTCTCTGTCTCGCTCCCTAATTTTTGTTTGCTTCATCACTGCAGTTATTTCCCAGTTCCTATAATCATTAAATTAGTGCTAAAATATTTCAATTAAATTTCACATTTCAACTAAAACACCAAACAAATATAACTATTATAGCATTTGTTAATGCTTTCAAATTTAAAGAAAGATAAAAATAATTTCATATTACGAATGAAATAATTTGTATCTTTCTTGATATTTTTTAATAGTTAAATTGTACACTACTGATAACATAAAACGGCCCATTTATTTTTCTAAGTCCCACGCTCTGACCAGTTTTGGATCTGTTAGGTTTGCAACGGCTCTCTCCTTTTGCTTCCCCTTCGACAGGGGAAGTTTCGTTCGGCCAATCGTAGGTCTATTTGAAACGGCGCCCATATTTGGAAGACATCGTGTGGCGGGTAAATCGTAACGAGATAAAATGTTTCATTATACCGCTATTAAAGAAATATTTTGTATTTTTTTATTATACACATTTTGGACTTCTATAACAAAAATATTCTGTATATTCTTGACTTCAATAAACTTTACCATACTCTATATTTAAACGACATCTCGAGATTTGTTGTCTCGCAAGGTCTTCATAGGCACTGTAAACGATATTAGAGATTCTGTAAAAAACGTTTGCGTAATACTGTGATAAAATATAGTTTTTAACAGAATTTGAATATAATTGCAAGATATCGTATGGAATTGGTATAATTCGAATCACAAATTACTTATAAATATTCCTATAATTTCTTATATTTATACAGTGAAGTAAAGAAATCAAATCTCATTGCCTACAAATGATGTGTATTGTCGAAAGTAATTTCACATAATTTGCGATTCTCTTAAGTTTTTCATATATGTGAAAAGGAATTAAATAAATATAGAAAACGTTTGTCTCAAATATGAACTAATAACACAAAAGTTTAATTCTCGAGTTATAAATAATATAAAACTACTTAAGGAACAAATAAATTACATCTTCTAGTGACATATTTATCCACGATATAACAATTTGGTAGTAATCGTGCAACCTAAAAAAATAATCAGAGATCAATAATATGAAAATCTCGTTTCAGATATGAATAAATGAAAAAAGACAAATCCATTTTATTTATTCCAATCAAATGAAACCTAAACCTGATGTCTAAATGTAAAAAACCGACTAAAACACGCATATTAATTTACTTTTCCTGAAGTTCTAGAGACATTTATTGTACATATTGACAAAAATGTGCAGATAAAGCCATTTAACATATTACAATAATAATATACACTGTCCGTTTGACAAAATTAGCCAAGGAAATACAGTAAAAATATTCATTGATATTTCTTATTTAAGGAAATAAGAAATTTATTCAAATAAGAAATAATTCTACTATTATTACGTCATAGGATTAACACGCCAAATTATGACACCGAACAATTCACTTTGAATTCACAATTCAGGAATTGTTATTTACTGGTCCATGTAATGGGAATTAAAAGATTTTCCCAATATTCAAGGATATTTGCACATTAATTTACATGATTTTGCATCATTAAAAATGTACAGAACCAATCTCACCCTGAAAACAGATGACGTTAGATTACTCGTACCAAAATAACTATATTCTGTGATTTTTTAGTTGAAATCGTCAGAACCGATTTTAGAGAAAAATTGAAATACAAATCGAGGTGTGTTCAAAAAGTAACGGGAATTTTGCTATTTCGCGGGTTGTATTAGTCGGATTCGCGCATTTTTTCGTAGTTATGTTGGTAAACATGTCTTAAACGCATCTCTACACTGTAAGCCATATTAGATGATTAATCTGTCGTCAGTTGTAAAGAAGGTTTCGTGTGTTTGCCTGCGAGTGGCGATTTTCATTTGATTTCTTTGAAAAATGGATCAGAGAATTTGCATTAATTTTTGCTATAAAACAGAATAAAATGTAACAAAGTTTTAAAAATGTTGAATATTGTTTTTGGTGAGTCCGCTATGAGTATAACAAAGGTTTACGAGTGGTATAAGAGTTTCCAAGATGGCCGTGTAGACGTTGAAGAGCGGTCTGGACTTTCCAGCACTTCAACAAGCGATGAAAACGCGGAAAAAGTGAAAGAAATGGTTATGAACGATCGCCGAATCACAATAAGAGAAGTTTCTGATGATGTTGACATATCAATTGGCTCATTCCATGAACTTTTTCGAATGTTTTGGATATGAAACGTGTGACAGTAAAATTTGTGCCAAAGGTGTTGAATTTCGACCAAAAACTGCTGCGAATGGAAGTTGCTCGGGAGTCGCTAAATGAAGTCAACAACGATGACTACTGAAACGTGTCATAACAGAAGACGAAACATGAGTGTACGAGAGTGGCGTCGAAACTAAGGTTCAATCGTCCCAGTGGAGGCATTCTGGATCGCCAAGACCGAGAAAAGCTCGACAAGTGCGGTCAAATGTGAAGGTTATGCTCACTGTTTTCTTCGATTTTAACGGCATAGTGCACCGTGTGTTGTTGCCAAAAGGGCAAACAATCAATAAGGAGTACTACCAACAAGTTCAACGCAGTTTGCGGGAAGCAATTCGAAAAAAACGCCCGGATCTGTGGCGAAACCATTCATGACTTTAGTACCATGATAATGCTCCAGCACAACTTCATTACTTGTTCGTGAATTTTTGGCAAAAAACAACACTGTAATGATGCCCCAGCAACCATATACGCCTGATATGGACCTGTGTGACTTTTCCCCTTTTCAAAAATAAAAATAATCTTAAAGGGCCTTCGTTTTACAAGCATAGATGAGATTTGAAACGCATCGCTGAAAGAGCTAAATGCTATCCCAAAGATCGAGTTCCAGAAGTGTGTCGGAGACTGGAAGAAGCGCTGGCATAAGCGTATAATATCTAATGGGGACTACTTTGAAGGTGATAACATTGTAGTAGATGAATAAATAAAATTGTTTCCAAAAATATAATTCCCATTGCTTTTTGAACACACCTCGTATTACTCGTTCAATAGTTTTAGGGTAAATACGCGCCTTTATTAAAGCAGTGTGATATTCAGTTCTTATATCTTCGAATTTATTTTTAAGATCGCACCGGTTTAATAAAGGTACCCTCGCTTTCATTTATGTTACAATTTTTTTTAAATATTTGTCATTATATTAAGTTTCAAATTATTTTTACCTTTCAATTTATTAATTTTTGATTTTAATTAAATTAAGAAAATAACTTCTGTATATTATACTTGTATTAATTTCTGTATATTAATGGTAAATTTTAGCTTTCTTAATTGTAATAAACTTTAAATAAATAAATTTTATTGTCAAAAAAGCAGTTACAAACTGCGTATAACTACGTGGAGGACAATAAACTAATTTACTTTCAGGAAGCAAGCAAGGGACCATCCCATCAACTCCGATCAATGGCTCTAAGGTAGAGGCGGATTTAACATTTCAACATACTCCTAACGATAAAAGAAATTCGACACATGTTATAGTATTAACAAATACCAACAAATATTGTATTTAATAAAACAGAATAATAATTTCACAAGTACGTATTATTATCAAGCTATATATCATTAGGGAAGTATTGTTGATAATTCGTAACTATTAAATAACACTAAATTTGCTAATAATTATCAATTGATGCCGTCCCTAGACAAGAGCCTAGCGAGTCTTTATAAAAATTCCGCCTCTACTCGAAGGAAAACCGGAGAAAAACCCGGGACAGAATGGGGCTACAAAATTAATGTATATAACCGTGCCAGGGTTGATTACATATACAACTAAATTTATATTAATAATAAGACATGATACTAACATGCAGGAAAATAGTTTTGAAATTGTCAGCTATTTTGAAAGTACTACAACAATGGCGTGATAAAGTACAAGACGGCTTTAATTTTCATCAACAAACAATTAAAATCAATAAATTATTTTGCAGTGTAGAAGCACTGGTGCAGAAGGTAATATACAACATTTCTGTTGTACTTGACGTTTATTTATCTGATACGTTTATACATTCTCTTTTCAGAGAATATGGAATTTAGGAATTTCGAGGATTAGTCGGATGGGTGCTGGGTTTAAGGCTCAAATATCGATGAGCTCTCCGGAGTTCCTTTTAATCGTGTCCAAACACTCCCAAGCCTACTAAGTTTGTTGTGAAAGAAGGGTATCAAAATGACCTAGTATGGGTTGTTGCAGAGGTCTCTTCTTTTCCTTGAGTCAAAGAAAATGTGTAATTCTCATCTTCGAGAACTCTAGTACAGAACGCGTACCACGTAATGGGATAGTTTGACACTTCTTTTGTGTGTGTGGGGCTTTAGGGCTCGTCAACATCGAGGTCTTTAGAGCCCTTAGTTTGACACTGACAATTATCTGCTGGGAAGTCTTATTGTATTGCCGAAACATTCTATTATCGAGAAATAAATTATAACTTGCGTGATTTTTCCATCTGTTGTCTTATTTTCCGACGAAATCCGTAAAGATTCAATGCATTTTAAACGTAGAACAACAAATCGCCTTCTCATTCGTTTTATGAAATGAAATGTTTACAGACAGAGAGACACTGATTTTAGATCATTTCACCATTCAAGGCTAGGTGCGATAATACCGTTTATTTAATATATTTCGTTATGTGATCACATCATGTTAAAACAAATGTACTTGAAACATTTTCGTTAAGAACTCGACAATACGACTAGATTCTTGGAGATCGGATTTTTCTGATCGCTAAAGAACCTCGACATGTCTCAGTCTAAAAGAAATATTTCATTTATTGAGTAAATTTCTGACATACATTTCCTGATATGACTTCCGTGGCAACGTCATGGAAAGACCTCCAGTAAGATTTTTTTGTGTCTGCTACTTCGCTGCGCGTTTTAACGAAGCAACGAGATGAATCTTCACCTCAAGTGGAGCGCTAGAGTAACACTTGAATGAATGGCCCTTAACAACAAAGGTTCAACCTATGGCTCATCATAATAAGAGACTCTCCAGTAGAAGAGCTCACGAAATCGACATCGTGGAGGGGAAGTAATGACAAACACTGAAAAACATTCAGGGATAATGACTTTAACCTCTAGTATTAGGTTTGGTTCAGTCTTAGCAGTATGCATGTATTAGCTGAAAGGAGATTAAAATGTTAAATTTTAGAACACCCCTTTTTAACAAGTATTGACATGCATATATTTCTTCCGTGTACCCTACACGCGGAGAATATATGTGATAAGTTTCGGTCAGATGAAAATGGTGACCAGCAGGGAATCGAACCCGGGACTCCTGCATTGATTGCAGGAGTGTCGACCACTATCCACGTTCGCCTAATATGATAGTAGTGTAGTGGTAACACCCATGCGATCAATGCAGGAGTCCCGGGTTCGATTCCAGGCTGGTCACCATTTTCACCTGACCGAAAGTTATCACATATATTAACATGTTAAAACTAAAGAGGGTAATAAATATTGTCTTTTTCAAACTTTAAAAATTAGTTTAACCCAGTGAAAAACTTTCTCATATGTTAAAATTTTGTCATATAATTGTTCTCAGTGTTGACTGTATTATGACTATTAGGGATAGAGTAATAGATTGCAAGTAAAATCAATACAAAGAAAAAGCGGTAATGACCAGAAAAAAATTCCGAAAACACTTCTCGTGTATAGTTATGATGTATGGGTCTTTGTGTCAAAATGGAGAACTCCTATATGGATTTGCATTAGAACATAACTTCACGATAATGAGCACACATTTCCAGCATAAGAAAATTCACCTAGGAACATGGAATGCTCCCGGACAAACTTTGTGAACCAAATTGATCACCTGTTGATCTATTTCTTGGATCCATAGTTAATGGTATGAATGAGATTGACCAAGAAATAAAAGAAAGAATCACTCTGGACAATAAGGCATATTTTGCGAATGCAACACTATTTAAGAGCAAACTACTAACCAAAACCATGAAATTATAACTATATCGGACAATCATAAGGTCCATAGTAACATATGGTAGTGAAACATGGGTGTTAAAAGATGCAAATAAGGATAAACTTGCAGTGTTTGAAAGGAAAATACTCAGGAAGATATTTGGTCCTACAAGAGAAGAAAGTGGCTTTTTGATAATTTAAAAAAATACAGAATTAAACAAAATAATTCATAATTGAAATATAATAAATTGCATTAAATCTCAAAGATTGAACTGGTTTGGCTATCTCTGCAGAATGGGGGAGAAATAACTGTTAAGAAGATATGGGAATGGAAACCATTAGTTGTTAGACCTGAAGGAAGACCGAAGAAGAAATGATATGAGGACATCTTCAATGATTTGCGTAGAAAGTGGATTGGAGAAAGAAGGTCAAAGATAGGGAGGCGTGGAAGCAGATTGTTGAGAATGCCAAAACTCTCCCATCAGAGTTGTAGAGCCTAGTGAAGAAGGGTCTTTGTGTATTTAGGTTACATGAAAGCTAGTCTAATATACTTTAATTAAATATAGAAAGAAAAGTTTCCCAATTTCAATAATTCATATGTTCTGTGTGCGTGAGAAAGTAAAAAGAATGCTAAACACTAATGCGGGCTATAATCAATGGGCAATCTTAACACAGTGTATTTGGTATGGCAGACTAAACCTATGTTACCTAGATGGAAGTATAAGGAATCTGTTTCCGTTCCACGCATTTTAACACACGCATTTCATTAACAGTATTCAATAAGCCTAAGATATTTTCTCTGCCTTCTTCTTAGATCTACTTTCTCAAATGGTTTTCACCACAATTTAAAAGACGATTTTATGAGGAAGAGTACATGAGTAATATTAGTCTGATAAGGTAGTTCATCTCAGAAAAATATTCTGGTTTCACTTAACATACGATTTAATTATTGTATTGTTTCCTTCTGGTTCTAATGTATACTATTAACATTATCTGTTTAAAAAATCCATAAAACATCCTTTTAGCCAAGGTTTAGAAATTACCAAAATTGTACTATTGCTTCAACAGGATATACCCCGTGCATTGAAGTTATAAAAAAGTAGAGGCTAGCATCCACAACGAACAGATGCGCATCTTACTAGCATATATGCATGAACTTACCTAGTTACTCAGAAATGTTGCACACAGATGGACGAAGTTGAACAACTGCACATTTTTAGATTTATTTTGTCGTCATCTACCAAATTGCCCCCATTATATTGAGCTTCCCTTATACTTCTTGAGGCTGGTCACTGAAAATATTCTTTAATAATGCCACAACAATGCACCCTGTAAGTGCTGTTCTCAATTTTATTGTATTCAATGGTATTTAGGGTATAACACTTAGGAAAATGTAGTTTTAAAAAAATGATCACCTGTCGGACCTTCAAATCAATTACGATGTCTTAGTTATCCAACCCTCAACACGTTTCAGAAAGTTCTGGGAACTCTCAGTAGAGAGCACCACCAGTGATCTTTCTAATAGTGCACAAAGACTTTAGTTGGTTCATTTCAAGCTCTGCCTCTGGTTTATATGAGTTCCCGCTGAAGACTGTTTCTGCAACTAGACTACAACGGTATGCGTTTGTTGTGTTCGGATTAAAATATCATGAGAATGTCCGGAGTACAATTTTTGTATTTCACGAAACTTAAGCATCTAAATAAAATACTACATTGATTTGAATAGTAGTGTGGGATTATGATAAGGTTTTCACTGATAAGCTTACTGATTACACGTTATCACTGACGCACGAGGTCAATGGTAGAAATGGAATCAGATGATATAATACCTTCTGCAGTGTTAGAACACTCACAGAGAAAGTGGCTAGGAAAGAGTCTTTATGCTATCGAGTATTATCATTATAAATATTTATTTTAATGTTTTGGAAGTCGGGGGGGGGGGACGTGGAGTTATTGTAAATTGTCATGAATTTCATTTTAGCTGTTATGAAGAGATTTGTAAATTGTAGAATTCAAATAGTTCTCTTCATCTCAATCATAAATTCTTTAAAATATGTGTTTTTGTGAATTATCAGTCTAGAGAATTGTGTATTTCCATCAATAGGAAAAATGTACACCTTCTAGTAAAGATCTTTTGTTTCAGATAAAAGTTTCAGAAAAAAGTTTGTTTAAGAAAAGAAAAAAGGAAATGGGAACAGTTATTGCAAAAGGTCAATAAAATCATATTACTGTGAATTTACTTATTGTTCTGTTTTTGTGTAAAGAGAATAAGCAAATGTGAAAATTGTAAAATTTTGACTGACACTATTTTGTATTGGACAAGCATAATAGAGTAGATGTAGATGTAAATCCACAATTTTACGTGCATTAGAAATTAAAGTGAGTACATCAATAGCACATCCTTCTAATGATGATACCACTTAAAATCATGCAAATATTTGTAATAACATGGAACATATTATCATAACACTAGAACAATGAAGTTGGTAGGATGTGTATAAAAATGAACTCGTTCATATCTAAATTTGAATTTTGATATGGGATGAAGTAAGAATAGGCAAAGTTATATTCCTTGAATCATCATTCCAAGAAATTTATCAATAGAAAATTTTATCCTTAATATACTAATTTTAATATTAATCACATTCAATATTAATAGGAATTGTATTTGACAACAGTGAAATTCTATTATTCGTTCAATCTGGCTCCTATACTAAAACATTCGCTCTGTTGGAAAAAATTAAAGGAAGGAAGGTTAATTGTTCTCCATGAATTCCGTACCGCGAATGTTGTCATGTGTTAGATTTATAACATATCCGATGAATATTGACTCTCAAGCGTATGCAAGAGAAAAGTTATTTTTAAATAAGTCATGGTTTATGGTGATATTATAAAAGTTGGTGAATCCTAATTATTTTTTGCTTTAATGGGGAGTGATAATTGCATAGTAGGAAAGTAGTTTGAATGCTGTATTGATATGTTATAAGAATAATGTATCCCGACCCAATCTTTCATTTAATGGTTTCCTTCTCATCCTTCTCTCCTATATGGCATTCCTTTGCAACACAAACTAAAAATAAAAATAGTTTATGAAGAGGATAAAGATAAATAACTTAATAATGAAACACATCAGTTATTGTCGTGGAAGAATAGGAAGATCAGTTTCAGTTTAGTGGGAGTAGTAAAAGACTGGATATGGAAGGAGAGTGATGGGGAAATCATAAACATATGCGCAGTCTTGTGACAAGTTGACCGTATTTGTTTGATCATGAAGTTGGAGGAACTATCGAGAGGGTTTAACGCAGAATCATCTTTAGATCCCGTCAGATGGCTAGGGTTAGCATGCTCGTCCGCCACGGAGTCAATCCGGGTTTAATTCCTGGTAGGGCCAGAAAATAAATTGTAGCTTTTCTCTTCTATGTCCCAGATTATACAGCCATGACTACTGAAAAGCGAACCGTCCTCCTATCCACCTCCTACTACTAATATCACTAACTCTTAGTATTTCTAATTACTCCTATTAACACTCCCACGTAACCAAACTTGTTGGTTAACTCGGATAACCGGTCCACCTACTAACAATAGCCCCCACCTCGAGCCATCCACACCCTATCTCGTATCAACCCATGTAGATTATTTTCATCAGCACGCTACATTTAACATTTACCAATACTATAATTAAATTAAATAAATAACGATAATTTAAATTAGGAGACCAAAAATGTAAGTAATAATATTGTAATTGAATTCAACTTGAAGACTGTCAGCTGACTTTCGAGAGTTGTAAAGACGTCATGTGTCACAAACTTTTCTGTTGTTCCGTGTAGTTTGCAAAAACTTAAGATATCTCCATTTATCTAGATTTCTTAGTGGATAATGACAACAAAATACGTGAATCATACATTATAATTGAGATAATTTGGCAAACATATAACTTATAATAGAAAACACTAACAGAGATGGCGATGTTGTGAATGTTGACAAGATTTTGAAACAGAAAGCAATGTATTTGTGTAAAAGTGTTTATGTTATCGACACTTATGAGAAGTGTAGAATCTGTGGACAAAATGATGCGTATTTTAGGAAGAATAACTAATCTACGACTGAAGATCGAATATTTTTAATATATTGAATATTTAAATTATAACAAACACAGTTAGCGGAATAGGATTGCTTTACGAGTAATCTAGAACGAATAATAACTATGAGTTTCCAAGGATTAAATAACACAAAGACAGCTTGATATCGCGATACACGTGAATATCTGGGTAAATTTGAATCACTATTAGTTTTCGTTTTACTGTATCAATATTTTCTCGTTGTTCTTGNTTTCTTAGTGGATAATGACAACAAAATACGTGAATCATACATTATAATTGAGATAATTTGGCAAACATATAACTTATAATAGAAAACACTAACAGAGATGGCGATGTTGTGAATGTTGACAAGATTTTGAAACAGAAAGCAATGTATTTGTGTAAAAGTGTTTATGTTATCGACACTTATGAGAAGTGTAGAATATGTGGACAAAATGATGCGTATTTTAGGAAGAATAACTAATCTACGACTGAAGATCAAATATTTTTAATATATTGAATAGTTAAATTATAACAAACACAGTTAGCGGAATAGGATTGCTTTACGAGTAATCTAGAACGAATAATAACTATGAGTATCCAAGGATAAAATCACACAAAGACAGCTTGATATCGCGATACACGTGAATATCTGGGTAAATTTGAATCACTATTAGTTTTCGTTTTACTGTATCAATATTTTCTCGTTGTTCTTGGACTCTATTTTGAAACACAAAATATACACAATTTGTGACATAAAAATATTTCTCGTAATTCTTAGCTTGGCCTTAAACACTTATTTTGCCACACCTTACATAACCACTTTGTATTTTGGAATTGAAATAAACTAATACAAGGAATGCAATGATTGTTGGATTTTGATTAGTGTTTGTGTGAACTGGGTTCTTCAGGACAAACGTAAACATTCAAAAATACCTTTTATATTATCTCAGAAAAGCAACAATACGAAATAATGTCTATGTACTTTTAAAATCTGAATATTTTCTTCTTATATACATTATGACGAGGTAACACAACTTCATTGATTATAGTAAAATGGAATATTATGTATGCATTACTAAGATCCATTCAAATGGTTTTCTGAACATTTGTACTCGAAATACTACTTTTCTTTCGTTGTATGTTTGACGCCCCCATTAATCTTGCCTTCGCTGTTAGTTTTTCCTACAATTTATGAAGATAAATATAGTTTCAATATTAACGTTCAAAATTGCAACCATTTCTGTATGAATATCGTGGAATTCAAAGCAGAGAATAAGGTTTCGTTAAGTGGATATTACTTTTACATTGATACAGGTTTTTGGACAGATATTCGTTGCACATTTTTGTGAAAACATCTCTTATTTGTCTGTAATCTCAAGAATGATGATTGAATGATTTGTATCATCAAAGGTAATTAATTCTGTTTAACCCATGTATAAGAATTTCAAAAGCTCTTTACAGTCGTTAAACCATGAACTCCGTATTCAAACATCAAACAACCTGTGCGAAATGGAAGTTAACTTTGTTCCACCTTCTGTAAAATTTTAATTAGCAGTAAGCGTTTTCATTCAAACCTTCTTTTGAATCACTCGATCTGCACGCACGACCAACAAGTATAATAAGCTATGCAACCCATGGAAATTATCTTCCGGTCGTTTTTCGTGTATGTTCTCTCAAAACACTTCAGTGCGTATTCTTTGGTATTAATTTTCTACTTGTGAAGTTAGGCATTGCAGAAAATTGTAAATAGGTAATTATTTTATTGAAAGAAAATAAGTGGTTTTGAAGATGTAAAAATTGTAATAACTGAATTCAGAAATAGGTGATAATTGATGAATGCTGTGGAAAATGGAAGAATATTTATTTTAGAAGGATTAAAAATCCTGATGAGCCAAAATGATGATGAAACTTGCCACAAATGTGGAATGTATTTTAAATTTGCTGAAAACAACGATAACTATAAAAACCAATTAATTTCATCCTCATTTACGTTCATTTAACAATACTGAGTAATATTGCAAAAAATACGTCTTGAAAAAAATGAACGCCTGATTATTATTATGTAGAAGAGTTTACCTTCATCAATTCGTTAGTTCATTGGGAATTGAAAATAAGATGTTATTAAAGAGGTAAATTATACATACTTCTTCCGTGTACCCTACACGTGGAGAAGATATGTGATAATTTTCGGTCAGGTGAAAATGCGATGCCGGAAATCGAACGTCTGGGAGGAAATAGTGTACAGTTGTGGAAGGCGAACAGATGGTGTAGTAGTTAACACCCCTGCGATCAAAGCATGAGTCCCGGGTTCGATTCCCGACTCGTCGCATTTTCTCTTGACCGAAAATTATCACAAAGAGGTAAGTTGTTGCTACTAACGTCTATGTGGTTGTAGAGGGGCTTAATATTTAGATTCATGAAACCGTTTTTCAAAATCTTTAAGTTTCAGCTAGTTAAAGAGCGAATAATTATATTTGAACGATTAGATTAAAAACAATGACATTTGAGTTACTTAATGTGTTAAATGAACGGCAACTATTTCTAGACAATATAATTTATAATAAATTTGATGGCATGATTACTGACTCGTGTCTATAATATACTTATACTGAAAAGCATTTGCCAAATATTACGCTCAGTTAAGAGAACTGCTACAGACAGCGAAGCTGCTGAAAGTGGTTTTCTCAAAATATGTCTCTAACATAGGTATGTACGGAGAAAAATATTTCTGGATGCAGTGTAGGTCTGTGTGGTTTTTACTACCGTTTTATTAATGTTTATTTGTATCAGATATGAAGACGACGATAACACATTAGTTGAATATTCGCTCAATTTTACATGTATATTCAAACATTATTAGCGAATAATGTTCGGGATGGTGTCTTCAATCTAGTAATGCCGTTCACAATATGCGATGATTCACTTAGTTGACTAAAGTTTTCGCTTAAGCAAATATCAGGTTAAACACAAATATGAAGTACAAAAGTCCAAAATCATTTCAACATTTTGCGATGAATAAAGGGAGAAGGAAGTGTCATGGAAACATTTTAAAGAAAGGTAAGAGACTTTCTCTATAGTTCTTTGCACCTTTACAGTTGATCCTTGTTATCGTAGTAGCACGTAACTGTGATGTCGAGTGTGGGATACTGGTGGACGATTGCAGTACACGTGAATTTGTCAATGCTTTTTTTTTCTTCAGAAATGATTATATTGGGGGTAAAGAACAAGTTGTATCATATGATACTTAACTAACCTCTGAGTACCCTATTTTTGGCATTCTTGATTTTTCCATACACCGTGTAATAAGTGTGAGTGAATCTTCATTCAAATAATCCATCTATGCACTTTATTCCATCAGTTCTCCTACCTTTCCCGTTCACTGAAGAAGGACATTCTTGAGGTTATCTACATCTCATGATACATTGTTTGAAATACTTATGTCTCCATAAAAATTATTATTTCTCTTTGCTAAAATTTCCCATAGCTTTCATATTGACACCTTATGAATCTTAGTCTCTTCAAAAACAATATAAATTGCTTCATTCGCGTTTTCTGTCGGGTAACTCATCCTTTAAAAAGTTAAAGTATCATCCTTCTCTTGATACTAAACATGAAAGATACATTTAAATATTTTACAGAATAAATTTTCATTTTCATATATGTTTTAGAGAACAACTAAGTAAACTAGATAGTGATGGGATGTTGTTGGATACCAATTAATTAAACAAAAGTCGCGTAGGTGCAATTCCACGTCTAGTTTGCTAGTGTGGTCTGAAAAAGTTGTTTAAAATAATTTCATCGGATCATACATAATAAAAAAAAGTACTCTCCACAAATTTTAACGAAAATGTAAATTGCAATTTTTCAGAACTATTTTATTTTGTATCTCTTTCTTTCTAAAAATACAGTATCCGTCAACAGTGGTCCGTCATCCCTATGAGTGGAAATACAATACATAATTTTCTTTTTCAACACTTGTGAATAAGGAAAGGTGTGGAAACTCCTCGATGAATTTGATTCTCGTTTTCTCCCACAATACGAAAATGATCACACCTGGGTAAATTTCGTACGAGGAGAATATTCTGAAAGAAACGTTCAAGAGAGTAGTGGAATATGAGAAGTGGTAATGAAGTCGGTGATGCTCAGAGACGAGCAAGACATCGTCGCCTGTGCAGAGGCTGCAGAGGAAGCAGCTGCGGCCGTCGCTGCGGTGGAGGAGGTTGCGGTGTGGGCATCGCAGGAGCCTCTTGGCGATGGAGTGACGCCATCGATCTTACCACCCTCCTGCTCCCTCCGCCGACGCCATGCCACCGTCCCTTGATGCCTCCGAGCGCCTCCGGCCTTCGTCGCTCCGGTGCGGCGGTCGGGCGGCCGGTCGCTCGGGTGCAGCTTGGGTGGTTGCCTACGTCTGTGTCTGTCTGTCCGTCCGTCCGTTCGCCCGTTCTTCCTCTCTGCGTCGAACAATGGCTCAGTCACTCTGACCTCTGCAACCTCCAGTGACATTCTTCTCCATTTAGCATTCTTTCTTCTTTACCACTCTTCGCTCACCAACCAAATCAGGAAGTGTACTACCCCTTCTCGTGAATGAGCACCATGCCTATTCCAAGAACACAAAAAAATTAAGATATGTTACACAATCACGAGGGTGGATTATTTATCAGTTTCATTTGTTTCCCGTAGGTGAAAAAAACTAGAAAGTTTTCTCTTGATTCGTCTAAAGAAAATCAAGATTATTTTGGATTTTATTGGACATTTTTTATTCTTTAGTTGCCAATTCTAATACTGGTTTGCAACTCTTCGCCATGATCTTTTATCATCAGCAAGTCTCTACAAATCTAAGAACGACATGCAACGTACATCTTACATTATTTGGTTCATGTATTTCACCTCGAGTATTTATAGATAGGATATTCACCGAATATATATTAATTGGGGTAAAAAATTTGTTTGATCAATTGGAGAATTTTTAACCACGTCTTTAATGTCTCATATGCGTTACATAAAAACAAGGAAGTGTTTTGCAATATCTATGTGACACTGTTGTAATACCAGATAAAGATTAAGCAAATCTAAATTAAAAATGTGAAATATTCACTGTTACGAATTGTATTCCGTCTTGTGGCAGAAAAGCTTTGGAGTGAAGATTTTCTCAGATCTGTGTTTGACTGAAAGGTAAGGTTATAAGTTTTAAACCAGTAATTTCTTTAAAACTTTTTTCAATCAGTCATCAATCATATAGTCTTACGCTGTCGTAAGGAAATGCTGACATCTTTTGATATTGAGATAAGTCAATTATCCTGTTCATGTGGTTGTCTTGAATTTGTGTTACAACGCACTTAAAGAGGACTCTGTTTTCGTCGATATTAAATTATTTTTTTGCTTTTTTGTTTTTCCTTTTAATTTCTTCCGTTTCATATTTTTATTGTTCCTGAGTCTTCTTTTTTTCTGTTTTTTTCTTATAATTATGTATTTTTTTCTGTGCTAAATCCGTCAATTCAAAAATAGTAAAAGTAATTAAGACCTCTTTTAATTGAATATTTTATGCAAACTATCAAACGATGAATTTCAGTGCAGAACGATATGAAGTCTCTCACTTTTAAGAAGAAAATTAAACATAATACTAGGTATCTATCGAGAATAAAACATTATCTAATAAAAATCTGAATTAGAATTGATGACAGTGTGCACGGTTAACTGCATTTGGTGTACGATACTAGCTCAAGAATTTCAATAGTTAGTCATTATTATGAAATTCAGTGGTCGGGTAGCTATCTGTAATACGGTCGTGTGAGCTATATATTGTCACCGCAAAAGAAACTGCGTTTTTTTCGCGGAACATGGACATATAATTAAAACTATTTGGATATTACTCTCATCTGGGATACATAATTTGTTATTTCACACCGTTTTATGTTAAAAGTATTAGTAATAAAAAATACAGCGTACTAATGTGAATGATGTAATAAAGAGGCACTTTGTTGCAGAAGTTTAAACAATTAAATTTATTAATCACAAAAGTTATAACATTCACGTTGTGTTATTTTAATTTTAATTAGCATGTAAATATATTGAAATAAAAAATCAATAACATTCTATTGCTTCATAAATATTTACCCCTAAACTTGACACACATTTCTCACAAACAAGCAACCCCAGCAGAACAAAGGTGGCATATCAGCGCGTAGACATCGTCGACTCCAGCGAAAACAGACGCAATCAACCCGTAATAGATTGTTAAGAAGATACAGGAAGTTTAATCTTAAGAGATAAATTTTTGTTTCACAAGCACTGAGAATAATACGGGTGTTGTGACACCCCACACGACCTTTAAAGGATTAACATCAGTTACTTGATTCATTATTTGATAGCGGTAAAAACACACCAGGAGTTTATTCCTTATTGCTCAGGTTTGGATACCTTTGGACGTATTCAGATACTTCATTTCGTTCATTGGACGTATCTGTTATTTCAGTTCCCTTGTTCTTTTATTTGTTGTTTATTCTATTTTGTCCTTCAAACTTTCTTTGGTTACTTTTTTGTCTTTAACAAAACCGTTTCTTGTCACTGTTCTCTTTTCATCGTACGAGGTACTTTAATAAAAGTTGCTGATTACCGTATTGAAGGCTTCAATGGCAATAGGCTTATTGGCCACTTGATTTCATATTGCACTGTGAAATAATGGGACATAGAGGAATAAATGGATTATATCAAAATGGTAGACAACACTTTTAGAACTTATGCCTACACGATAAAATGAAGTTCTCTTCTGGAACAATAAGAAATGAACCGATTTTAGGAGAAAGCACGGTTCGTTGTGAGCAATGTTTGTCAAACCAGTCAGTATATTGCTCTCTTAGAAATGAGTTGATAATATTAATTTAATTAATTTNCTGTCTCTTATACACATCTAGATGTGTATAAGAGACAGGGATAAAGTAGTGAAAATAAAGATCTACCTTTTTCCTGTCAACATTAATTTTAGTACTGAATCCATGAATTCTAGTAATGATGGTTGTTCTTCACTAACATGTTAAGAGATTAAAAAATTTCTATGTGTATTATCAGAAAGTATCATACGCATTTTCTGGGTTGAGATTTATTGAGGAGATATTTCCCCCGAAAATCATAAAGAAGTAAAAGTAATTATTATCGTTAATACCATAAATTTTTAAGTAAATGAAGAACCTCTTTGGATTTCTTATTAGTCGTGGTGTAACAATGAAGTAAATGACTTCAGTATTAACTTATATGGTAGTTGTTGTCTTGCAGACTCCTCACCATTATCATCTCGCTACAGCAATCAGTGCCCTCTCAATTCATAACCAGCTAATAAGGAAAAACGTACTGTATAGATAAGAATTTCTTTCAGTAAAAATAGTTTCAGAACAACTTTTATAAACCAGGGAAACTTTTACGTATAGATTTTGAGGAGATTTTGAAGGAAAATGTTTTTTATGAAAATATCCAGATGACATGAAGTTTGAAGATCAAAACAGTTTGATATATTTCATTTCAAATATAATAAAGAGCTCTTTCTTGTGTGCATTAACACAGGTAATTGTAGTGGCGATCTCGATTGTCGTTGTCATCGGCGGAGTAACTCACGAGATGAATATAGGTGCTTAATCATTTCTCTTGCTTCCAGAAAATGAAGATTTATTTAGACTCAACAAGAGCTCTTAATTTGGTTCTGTAGGAAAAAGGCGAGCTGAGTTAAATCATGTGATCTTTAAGACCAAGGTGTTGAGCCAACTTGACCAACCTAACTTCCCTAAATATATTCAACAAAATATATGATGGAGTTATGCGGAAAAACATCGGGATAATGGTGTTGTGTAACATTGTTCTTGATTTACTCTACAAACACGTCCACAACCACAGTTTACTCATTGTTCTGTTCAGCGTTTCTTAATTTGACTAAATAGGAAGAGACTTGTAGATCTAAACAGGGTAACACAAAGGCGACTACAAACTTCGCTCTCTGCATATAGTTTGTTTTTCGTAAAAAGGAAGTTTTTAAATTGATTCGATCTACGAAAGTATTAAAAAACCAAAATTATTAGTATTAAAGTATACATTTTTGGAAATTAATTTGTAGCAATACTTATCCAGCAATTTCATTCCACAGTCCTAGTAGTTTCCCCATGTGTAATAGTTTCTTCTAAAACTGGTGTACATTGTAAATATGATTATAAGTTAATTAATTACAATAAATATTGACTGTCAAATAAAAAGTTAATATCATTTTAGAAAGGCGAGTTAATTACGAAAAGCGATGAAAAATTAATTTGAATTTACAATCGGGTGTTTTAAATTGTGCTTAAAATGACTATTAACGTATTCATTAGAAGTATAGATTTATTCTTCAGCTTTTGAAAACCAATTTGAAAGTTTAATATTATGTTGAATTAATTGTTTTCATAAAGCTTGTGGCGTAAATTGTAATACGTACTTCGGCAATTACTTACTTACCAACCCATCACCATCCTATGAAATTAATTGGTATCTACTTTTATGAACGTTTCGCGACAAGCTTTTTGAAGACAAATAATTGCCCATGAAATAATAAATCATATTCAGCGATAAAGATATATGTGAGTACGTTTATTTTTATTAGGATTCACTAATGTAAAATCTACATTATGGAGGTAGTAGAGTTTGGCATTGCTTTACCTTCATAAAAACCTAAACTTATTTTATTCCTTTTAGTACATGGCTTAAATTAAAGCTTGCTTTTAAAAAGATGTTTTTTATTTATTATTTTATTTTACACTTTTTAGTATTAGAAATTGTTTATTTTTTGTCGTAATATTAATATTGTTCATATGTATGTAATACTAAAAAATTCCAGACGAATTGTCCAAGAAATTTAGTACCTATGGTAAAATTGGTAAAAAAAATTGTCATTATTTGTTCGAGCAAACGAAGTTCTCTTGTGAAATGTCATCTTTTTCCTACGTACAAAGGAAATGTCACAAGGGTGAACGATTTTTCCTCAGCGTTCTATTTTGATACAGTAAAAATGATTTCTTGGAAGTGCAGCGTTTACTTTAGAAGAATCACCAAGTGAGGGTTCTCATATTATTTTCTCAAGTTACGTTGAATGTAGAAGAGAGTAAGCAGTTCTGGGTGTGCGACAGGTGCAGTTGAGCAAGGTCTCGCACTTTTTTAAAATTTTTGCCGGCACCTAATGCAGTCAGTTCTGTAACGAGAAATTGTTTGTTGTTCTTTCTGAGTACTGTTTATAGATTCATATTGGAGAATATACTTGTAATATGTTTTGTTAACGAAATGTTAAGCGAAACATAAAGTACGGTTGCTAAAGCCAGAGTGTATTATGTGTACTTCGTAGAGTAATGTATGAAGTTTTGTCAAACGCCAGCTGCCAGCACCGTTACAAGAAGTGCGAGAACCCTAAAACTGATGTCTCCGGTTTAAAAATTGTTCTATTTGATCCCAAGATGCCACTTATATCCAAGAATCAGATTTTCAAAAACAAACTTATAATAATTTTTAATGTATATGTATTTTTATTTGGTTTTTTTCTGTAATAATTTGATGTATTTTAATAATAGTTGCATATTATTTTTATTTTCAGTTTTTCAATTTAAGAATTTGTGTATTTCTTTACAACGCATACGTATGTTATGTCAATTTATTCAAAAAGTGATCGCGATGTCTTGACTTGTTGGAGCGAGTGGAGGCGAAGGGTAGTTAGTTTAGCAGGGGAAAGACCTCGCAGATGACATTACCCGTAGCCTCGCCTTTACTAGGATCTGCCTTGAAAATACGAATACATAAATATGTTATAATTATTTTCTCAATTTATAAAGCAATCAGAATATTGCTCACAATTAATAAAATTTGTTACATATTCCTATCTATCAAATGCCGTAGTTGTATATAGAAATCATATTGGTTCCATATTTGTTTCATTTAATTTAGAAAATTTATGAATTAGAAATTGTATTTATGAAGTGTTATATATGTTTTCTTTCACACTTAAGTAAATATTTATTTTAAAGTATGGATTACGTATATTTGCTCACGATGACTATGTTATTATATTTGGATTCTGTTATAACATTTTATTTATTACATATTGCGTTCGTAACAAACGCGGCGTTATGATATATTTGTTTTAGTTTTGATTTCGATGTCCGAATAATGTATAGTGAAAGAGAAAAACAAACTTTTTCAAAGTTAATTGATAAATCTGTGTTGTCTCGTTGGATCATGAACGTCGCAAATTTAAACTATTTCATAGCTATATGCCGTGGTATCATTACGTAAGGAGTTGAAGAATTAAATCACTGCATTGGCTCAGAGCAATATTTTTATTGCAGTGAGCAAATTCGGCGTAATCTAATAAACTATAACAAATTAAGAAACATTTAAAATGTCTTAAAATGTGTCATCGTTTTCGGAAAAATTAAAAAATATTGATATTAATAAAATGAAGTGTGGATAACTTTTCTATTCATTCTTGTTAGGTAATATTAAAAGAATAATTTCGTAACATTGTCAAGTTTCTGCAAAGATAATAATACTACTTACCTTAAAATGTCTCGGTGAAAAAGGTTTAAATTTTCAATAGATGTATAGTCAATACACGATCAGAATTAAATACAACATATCGGTGAGTAGTTAAATACAGATAAGCTTAATCAAGGAGCAGAGCTATGCAAACAAGAGCTCAGTGCGAAGTGGTTGTCTCCTTTAATATTGCTATGGTGGCGGCGTGGAGTCGGTCACGTGGCCGCTGTGCGCGCAGAATGGGATTCCCCGCCATCGGACACACTGTTCCGTGCCCTTCATCTCGCACCCAATGCTCTTTGGCATCCTACACTCTCAACCACACTCATACCACCCCTATTTTATCCTTTCCTGTGAATTCCATTGGAGGCCGACTAATTAAGCGAAACTTCAGTGTGCTACGTACCCCACATTCATTCAAGTTCAACATGAGATATGTCACTGATGTTACTCCAAACTCTCTTTTCAACAAGACGAAATTCACCATATTATTACTTTCTTCGTGCTCCTGATCCTTCCATTAGAACAAACATCATGATTCGAGATACCAAAGTTATAATTCTATCACCTTCGTTTCTGTAATATTTGACGCGCGTTCAACACAGATTTTTCATATCTTTCTTATTTTAACTGTTTAAGTCTGCTTTATTTTACCTACCATCTACCACGAAAAATGAACTATTGTTTTTTTCTCGTATTACCTAACCTACGATTATTTCTACTGTAAAAAAATTAGTTATATTAATTAATTTTAAAATAAAAATCAATTATTAAATTTTTTCCATCATTGCAGTGGCATATTTTAAATTATCTTTTGTGAAAAGCTATATAGGCTCTGTTTTAACTTACACATTGACAATGATTGTCTTCTAGAATAAAGTAACGTGAATTCTAGATCCCATCCATATAGTTCCCTTCTCGATTTCTTAAAAACTTTAAACATTATCACACTCTAATATGATTTTCTTTCCATATCATGATTCCAAATTCATGTTGTTATTTCTTTTGTGAATAACATGTTTTGCATAACCTTCTGACAGATGTTTTAGTAGTTTCCTCAGGATCTATGAACAAATGCTGAAATGATGCCATATTTACTTGAAATGAAAGTAGGGTATCCTTTCCCCAGTGACCATTTTTTGACGAATGTTTCATTACGTAGTTACCAATGTCTCTACGTCTCCCTTCTCCATTCCATTTGTTCTTCATTGCTGGCATGTGCCGCTCCCCTCCCCTCCCTTTCACAAATGGCCCACCCCCTCTCCCTTTCCATCTCTCCCTTTCTCCCACTGCCCTGGCGCCGTGTCCGCGTGACGTGCTGATGGAATCGCAACGCATTGCCGCCTGCGGCCGATCACTTGTGTACATTGGCCACATTGATTTTTGTCGACAGGCTCTGTGCGAGCGGCGAGGCGCTGCGAGGCGAATGGCGGGAGAAGCGCGGCGGCACTGCGAGTGGGTCGCCGCCGCTCGTATTTCCCGCGCGGCGCGTGTGCCACTTAAGGCTCTTACGTCGTCAACGCTCTTTCTCTCTCCCCCTTTAATGGGTCGAAATCCCGTGGTATATTTTGGGGCGGACTGAAGACCGCCGTTCGGCTGCCCCATACCTCACATTAGGTAATGTAATTTCCCTGGAGTATTCCTTTCAGGAATGGTGGTATGAGAAAGCAAGGAGGCCCCGGACCCGTTTAATCTAGGTACTACTCCTATACTAGTTTTAGTGGAACTTTTTGAGAAAATGTCTGAAGTAGAGTTGCAGAATAACTCATTTCGATCCAGGTTGTATGTTTAAATATTCGCTCGATTCTCTACTCTTTCCTTTTCCCTCTTTGATGACGTCCGGTTCATCTGTGACGTAGAATTTCTATGACAGCATCTACAAAAGGGTGCTTCCATTATGATAAAACGATAAATAATAGCTAATAAACTTGAGTGTTCTGCATTATCGTGACGGACCGTCAAGGGAGCGATAAACATATTTAAGACAGGAACTTAAAAATTAGACAGGTTATTGCTTAAGTGTTGTTGGGACTCGCGAATATATTGTTTTGATATTACACGTTTAATGTGGTGGTGCAGGATGAACAAAGATCTTACGAACTTTTGTTATATTTCACGAACTATTAAAAAATCAGGGTTTTATTGGTACACGTAGTATTCTTGTTATCACTAAATTATATCGATGGACAAACCGTATCATAACACCAGAAACTCCCGTGCGATGTCGTGATGGGTTGACTAGACCGCTATAGGTATCATATAAAATTCACAATTCACGGCAGAATTTCCTACAAAACATTCTTAGAACAATTCTGATTAACCACTCTGCAAACATACCGTATTACTTGGTCACTAGTATTTCTATATAATCGGGTAGACAGTGTTAAAAATAGCGAACAATCTGTGAGATTAAATTTTAATTCAACCCACCTGGTATAAGAAGTGGCAAAAGTTTTTTTTCTGGACATGCAAGAACACTTTCCCACTACAATTATTCGTTAGTGTGAATTGCCAAATATAACAAAACTAGCTGACTTTGCCTGGATTCGCACGAGAGTTTTATTTTGATAGAGTTTGGTTTTTTATAATTTACTATTCACAAAATAACACTTCTACTAACAAACTAATTAAACTATAATTATAGCTTAATTAGTTCGTAAAATTTAGCAAAAATTCAATAACACGTAAATTTCACTACGTATTTAAAAGGATGAAATAATCTCGAAAAATCATTTCTTAGCGAGCCTTTCCGATACATAAGAAACATCCCATCAAAATTTTAGGTTCCTGTTCTCCATGCTTTGACGAATGTGTTCATTATTCTGGCCAACGCAACAAATATTTTCAATCGTTTACATCCTTTTAAAATTAAACAATCGAAATTTTCAGAAGTTAAACTTTTCTGGTTTATGGTGTAACGATCTTAACACGAAAGCTGATTTATCAATATTACACATCTAAATTAGTTCGAGTAATATAGTGGACGTAGAATATCATTTCCTTAGCGCTCTCGTCAGACTACTGAAAACTAAATTTCTTTTCATTTATTAAAAAGAATGTGTCGGAAAATCCAGAAAATTGTTTGACATATTTGAATTTACAACGTTCGAAAACATTTAACATCGGAATTTCGAAAAATCCATTCTTATTGAGTACATGCAATACAAAGAAACATCGCATCAAAATTTCAATTCGTTTCTATAATTATTCTTTATTTTCGTTGATTAATGTGTTAGTGGGTCAGTTAGTTAAACTCAATATGGATTGGTACCCTTTAAACCATTTAAAGTGAAATATGGAAAATTCCAGAAAATATTTTAGATGTTTGATCATTACATTTACTAACAAAAAACAGATATTTCAAATAGTTCGTATACATAGAAAATATAATACACCTCATAACGCCTACAAAAACGCGAAAACGTGTTTTACTTTAGGCAACTATCAAAAAATGAAGTATCAGAAAACTCAGTTTTAGAAATTAGAATAAGAAATGTCTGTATACCGAAACCGATAAGATATTTTAATTAGTTTATTTTATGAAGTAAAAATAGAGAAAATTTGAAAAACTTTTCATCCTTATCTACCCCTTTAAAATCAGAAGTTCGAAAAATACCTTTTTATTGAGCCTAGACAATATGAAAGGGCAACATTATTTTTTAGTTTCAAGTTCCTATCTTTAATACAGCTTCCACTGCGTTGATGAATTAGTGTCAGTATAACAATCAGTCAATATTTCAGTCACTATAGGAAATACCACTTTTGTTAGATTGCAGCTTAAAATTTTTTTTTCGCATTTACGAGGAAGTATTTATTTTACATATTTCCTTAATAACTAAGATTTCTTAAAGTTTTTTTTTTGTTTTTGTTTTTGTGGGGTTTTAGGGCTCGTCAACATTTCTTAAAGTTCTTCTTAAAAAAGTGTCATGAGATATTGAAGAGTGTATTGGATTCGTTGATTTGTGTGTACTTGTTTTGGTCGTGTGTTGAAATTGATTTGTTAAATTTGCTTTATTATTGGCAGATGAGTTATGGAGTGAAGATATTTATTAATATTTTTGTATCCTTGAACGTACCTGAATTTTTCTTGAATTTTAAACTGCGAAACTTATTTTAAAAGTATTTAAATAAATAAAAATACATTAATTAATACTGAAAATAATTTGTGTTCAGTAAAACTTGTGTTCAATAACGTAATACCTCTAATATGTATCGGAAAGGACTTAATAATATGTGAACTGAAGACTGATGTCAATTCTAGTATTCTTCGTTTGCATGACAGCACTTCATTCCACCTTCCTTCTTTTTCCTGTGAAGTAAGCAATGAAATGACATAGGTAAATATACTATCCTGGTATACTTGAGGTATCTCTTTCTCATTCATCTCTTTTGCGCGTTTTTTAGCTCGACGAATATATTTCTTTTGTCATTTACTCGATCACTATTGGTTCTACATACCGTCCTTACTTCGATTATGTTTACAGTTTTTGAGATTTTTTCAGCACAATTCAATAGATACTACTATTTGCTTTGTTTGGAGCTTTGGCGCTTTTAATTGAAATATTGTAGGTTATATGTAAACCTTCACCTTAAGGGTATGAATGCTTTTTCATAATTCATTGGGTTATTGAAACGTATATGAATTGAAAAGGTTTTGATCAAAATGTAGATAATTGTAATTGATTCTTCACTTCAGATATATTATTCGCGAAAGCGACTATGATAAAGAATCACTTGATCTAAAACATTCGAACATTCTTGTTTTCTTATAGCTGTATTTACAAATTTACAAAGAATATCCCTACTAATCATTTATACAAAACCAAGCATCCATTTATTGATGGTCTTTCATACATCAACTGTGATTTAACAAGAATAATTTGTACACAAATAATATACTTCACACGGGTCGAGCTGCAGGTCCTAAGATAGTAATTATTAAAAAATAAAGAAATATCTCATTCACTAACTTTTTAATTTCACTTCTATCCATGTACGCGTGGAGAGTTAGACTATATTAATCAAGAAGTTGTATAAATTCTGAGAAATGAGCACATTGAAATAATAGGAGGAAATATGTACTAATTTAAAAAACGTTACATGAGTAACTCTTACATGGGAATATTTAAACCAAGTTTGTATACTACCCTTCCCAAGACGTTTTCTAGTCAAAATTTTCCAAACGTTATAATAAGTCTTATATCGACGGTGATGGAATGGAAAACATAACTTAATTGTGTATTTACATACATTTATCATTACCTCCCTGTTAGTTCTTTTTGTTTGTTTGTTTTTTATTGTACCTTCTGTCTATTATTAACCCGACTTCCCCTAGTATCTCTGAATATTATTCATTTTAAATTATTTTCCATTGCAAAGAACGGTAGGTACGGATATATGTGACATTTGAAGTTAATAATAGCGTTATGATGCAATGTAGACACTTCACCCGGAGCGAAATGTACAACTCCCGCCTCAACCTAACTTCAAGTTCATGTTTCTAGAATCGCAAATTAGTTGCGAAAATAAAATTATTTTTCACCCTAATGTCCAGTTCACTTCCAACCATTCATCAATATTGAAATTCTTGTTCATGACAGTCTATTCGAAATATTAGACTGTTGGACATTGGTTTTCTATCAACTACTCGATTATTCCAAACAGTTATTTAGCAGGTTCTGACCCTAGACAGAATTTTAAAGAAAATAATTCCAACGCAGGGACCTGAACCTACGTTAGGAACGAGATTTTGTCTTGCCCATTCTTGGGCAGGGAATCGTTCTATATAATTCCCTGCCCAAGAATATAAAAGACATTATGAAATTGAATATCTTCAAATCCGCGGTTAAAAACTACCTCCTGCACCAGTGCTTCTACACTGTAAAAGAATTTATTGATTTTAATAAAAGTTAAATTCGTCTTGTACTTTATCACGTCATTGCTGTAGTACTTTTTAAAATAACTTATAACAATTTCAAAAACTATTTTCTTGCTTGATTGTGTTGCCGTATGGCTCATATTAATTTAGTTTTATGTGTACTCAACTTTGGCACGGTTGTGTACATAAATTCTGTAGCCCCATCCTGGCCCGGGTTTTTCTCCGTTTTTCCTTCGGGTAGAGGCGGATTTCTTATACAGGTTCTCTAGGCTTTGTCTAGGGGCGTGTTTATTGTAACAATAAATCGTGAATTTAGTGTTTTTTCAACTCTTATGATTTTTAAACACTATACTCAGAATAATCTATAGTTCGATAATAACTTGTACATGTAATTTTTTGCGTAAAATTACAAACATATTGACATAATATGTGTATTATAACTCGCAGCTAACTTTTTATCTTATCTAGGAACTTATGCTGAATTTTTTTTGAATTGGCCTATGCCTTAGGGCCCTTGATCGGAATTGATGGGATGGTCCCTTGCTTGCTTCCGGAGAGTAAATTAGTTTATTGTCCTCCACGTGGTCATACGCAGTCTGTACTGTTTTTTGACAATAAATTTATTATTATATATTGAAATCTCTGCTGTAGTGGGACCAAGTTATTGATTTGTTTTATTTTATTTTAGTTCGCTACACTACTGTTAAATTTTGTTCATCGTCTTATATAAGCCAGATGGTTATTATCATGGCAGGTAAAGAATTTACGAACAATGTTGATAGTATTAAGAGGAGTGGATTTTAGCATAATGCTGGGATTTGCCCAATATTTTGAGGTTCTTGGATAGTGTCAGCAGTACAACGCCGGTGGATGAAATTACTATCAATAGTATTTGAACATTTTTTTGTTTCCGTTACCCAATCTCGTGCGCCAGATCTATATATTTCAAAATATATTTTTCTTATTATTTTTATTAATTTTTTGTTCTCGAACACTAATGTCAAGAGTTTGGTAAGCAACTTTCTTCCAAATTGCAACCAACATTCTAAGGAACAAAGTCAGAGATCTTAGTATTTTCTTGTAGAACCTGCTGTAACATGCGTATATTTCTTCCATGTATCTTACACGTGGAGAAGATATGTGATAACTTTCGGTCAGGTAAAAATGGCGACGGGCCGGGTATCGAACCCGGGACTCCTGTATAGATCGCAGGGGTGTTATCCACCCGTTCGCCATTTTCAACTGATGTAACATGTTTGCCGAATCTCGTAATGCTGTTTCTTGAACTTCCCAATCTTTTACCCTCCAAGTAAAATTTCAGCAGGTTGGAGTCTACGGATCTACGGATTGCCAATTTTAATTGACAAGTTCTCATATTTTTATTCCTTCATAGCATTTTTAACAATTCCGAGGGATACTAACGTGACATTGCAAGCCTTCTTTTCTAGATCCTTCTTCATTATATCTAATTACTTGCTAGAAACAGTACCATCCGTCCGTATCTGTTGGTCGTACAATAACGTAAAGAGAGATGTGGCTGTCAGTGGTGACCTAAGCTATCTCTCTGCCTAACCACCTCGCCAATACTAGTTGAGTAATTTAGACGTCAAGTCGTCACGAACAGATAAGTGCACTTTTATTGTAATATTAATAAGATTTTTATTCTGAAAAGTTGTTTCTTTACAGGTATGCTCATTGTAAAACAGATTAATTAATAGGTATGAATTTTGTTTTATACTTGAGACCCTCCAAGTGGGAATGGAAAAAAATCACTACGTAAACAGGGAACGCTGAGCTACGTTCTCTCGCAAGTAACGTTTCCGATCGCCTTCTTCTGTGACCTCCTCTGGCGATGAGTCTGCGCCGGGAAAGTGCCGTTACTTCGGCTGGACGCGCTTCCCGCGCCTCCACGCTGTCACAGTGGGTTCTTGACTGGAAGGGGAGGCCGGTCGGCCGGCTCGCCTGCGGGGCGCCAAACCCTCCGCCGCCCGCACTGCGCGACGCGTAATTCGGTAAGCGTTCGCTCGCTCTCTGGGCAGCGGAGACGTCGACGGCGAGGAGGGGCAAGCAACGCTCGTGCCGACCACGCTGCCGTGCGATAATAGCGGGAGAGGGAAGTATTTTCGACCTTTTTATTGAGGAGACCTAGGAGTGGAGCGCGTTCCGGTGTGAGTGTGGGTGAGTTATGGAGGATGGGAGCAGAGTAAACGTTGGTGAGTGAGGGTAGGGGGTGGAGGGGCGTGAAGGAGGGAGCAGCGCGCGCAGCGGCCTTGTTGCCATGGTTGCGGCATGACGTGGATGTGTGGGAAAACGTGGGGTAAATGGTCGACGGTGGGTGGGTGGCTAGGTGGGTGGGTAGGTTGCGCTCATGCCAGCGACCGACCGTGCAAGCGAGCGATCGGCCGACGGGCACTAATTAAACCTGCAGGCTGTGGAGACGCGAGGGGTTGGAACGGGATAGGGGGTAGGGCTCGCTGTGTGGCTGCTGCGTCTGCGGTGGGGGCGTGTGTTACTGCTGCGTAAACGTGCACGCAGTTTCCCGAGCGTGCTCGCGCGCATCGCTCTCGTTCTCTTGCTCCACCGCCTTCTTCTCGTCCTTATCCTCCCGCTCTGTTGCAGAGACCTCGACGCTAAACGAAAACAATTTCCTCGGGCGCTGTCGAGTCCGGCGCCGCCGAGATCTTGTCCGCTTCCACGCGAACACCGACTGCTGCCTCACTTCTCCCCTCCGCCAGCAACGCGCGCGTCGAATCCGACGCTTCTAAATTGAAAGGCGTAACGAAAATAATTTCCTGGCCTGCGGTGACGGAGGCCGCATCGCCACAGCCGTTGAGCGTGGGTGGGGAGTGGGGTAAGGACGTTCTGCGAGTGGTGACGGGGAGACTAAAGACACTATGGTTATAAGCCAAGGCGTAAGATTCTTAGACGTGGTCACCTTGGGCTGAAGTGGAACCATTGGCTTAAGTGTACATCGCCATATTAAGATACAAGTGTCCCAATTTTTTAGATGTCCTTTTCTGCAAAACTGGAAGGAGTAAGTTACATAACAGAAGTATCATACTTTAGAGCATTAAAATATGTGTCGGCAATTTCCTATTATTTCATATTTCACCTTTTCCTGTCCGATATTACCTCATTTAAAAATCACATTAAGTAAAGACGCTACTTTACTCATTATTGGAAGAGAATATAGCTTGACTCCTTGACTCCTGTCAAATGAAAGTGTCGGATAAGTAATAAGCAATATTCGTAGCAAGTTGTTATTGAGTTACTTAATGATCCATTGTATAATATCATGTGTTACAATTTTGATATCTATTCACATTAATGATAAATATGAAACCGAGTAAAACGCGTCTACAATTAGAACATATGGGGGTAAAGATTATTTAGGTAAATAAAATAGTATTGCAAAATAATAGTGATCATTCATAATTTCACAAAGAAAATTAATTTGATTCAATTTTCATTGCGATTGAATTGCATGGATTGTTCTAATTTTATCACTTTGCTTAGTCTTCAGTTTCAGACGCAGGTAACTGAACTGAAATCTTTGATTTTCGCTAGGAACATAATAGTTAGCGTACTGGGAGGAGTTTGGATGAAGATAGCAGATATGGAGATGATTTGTTGATGTTATCTTTCAGGGACATTCCTTGTTTTAATCAGAGAACACAGAAAGCGCTATTGGGCAAATGAGTTTTGCAAGATTTTTTGGGAATTTGTAGAGCATGATTTTGCCAGTAGTAAGGCAATACTCGTGAAGTTAATATGGGAGAAAATTCGTTGCACGAATTAGGTCTAAGAAGATTGTCTTCTGAGCAAATACAAATGTTGGTTTTGTTAACATAAAGTGGCGTATGCAGACCGCAACCACAAAATCCTAATTGCATGTAATACTCAATGAATTAAAAACATTTTATAAGAGTAATCTATTAAAAGCGCCGAAATTTAATTCGTTTTAACTATTGTTTCCATTCACATACATTCTAAATAACATTGCATTATTGGATCGGGAATGTTTTTGAGGGTATCAAGTCGCGTTAGATGACATTGTTAGGGCACGGGTATTTCGAACGATTTGACCTACACAAGGACATGATTTCTTACATTTTATTTCTCATATAATACTGATACGATCCCCTTATGTATACTTTTTAAGATTACCTTTCGGTACCTCCACCATAGTGCTACATTCCACCATAAGATTGATTATTACTGATATCGACCCTTTAAAGGTTCGATCTAATAAATTTACTCGCTTGGCTGTGTAAGTATCATTTACACAATTGTGAGAGAAGGAATCGGTCGGGACGTGAGTCCAAACCACGGATCGCTGATTGTTGCTGCCAATAATAATACAGAATACACAACAATGGAATACATATGATTTAATACAGAAAGAATTAATGGTTGGAGTCGTGAAACCAACAAAATATACGTGTCATGCAGTCTACGTTACCAACTTTACAATCAAGCACATAACTACAAGAAGCGAACACAAATCAGTTATTAGTACATCAATCTACGTTACATAACATCCGTTCAAATGATCTTTACAGAAATGAGATGTGTTCTGAAAATACAACATAAAAAGAAAAGAAGATATATCTGTTGACTGTGTCATGGACACGGAGATAAAATAATTCTTACACGAGACGCACTGAGGGTGCGTGTCGCTGACTGTCGAGCCCTGTCAACACTGACTGTTGCCTCGACTGGCTCCTCGCTCGTGTGAGATATCTTTCTTCGTTTGCATTTTTTGTCCCCTGGAGGGGGGTACCAATCCCATCAATTTTCTTAAGATGGCATGGGGATGGTGACACTATCGCTGGTCTGTATTGGTTGGTCAAAACTCACGCTACTAAGGCGTGATGCTGACAACTCGGATCTCACGCCTCGAAGGAACGCTTTGAAGGGCGGAGGCGGCCAGCGGAAGCGACGAATCGCCTTTACGCTGCCTAGGTGTTTGACTGTGCACACGTGCATGCCTCAGAAAATTATGACCAGTCACAATTTATGACTGCAATCGAAGCAGCAGTCGGGGCAGCGAAATAAAGGAATGGCAAAGAAATTTTCCACTGCTGTTCAGTACCGTAACAATAACACATATTTTGAAGGTGGCGAGAATCTGGTTTTGCGCATCGTAGTAGCTGCTGAGAAGGACTTAGGTACTCAGGGCTACATGCGCACAAGATATGTGTTCTGTATCACAGCTTCTATTCGAACACCATCTAATTTTCACATTTCTCCACTTTTATTTAAAAACTATGTATTTTAATTATATTAGTTTGAATGTATTTTTTTGATTCGAAAACAAACATTCTGAGTACTATAACAAATTTATCATGTATTTCTATAAGCTTTATGTATATAATAATTATTTAGGTTATTCCTTTCTGAAAGTTTAATTTAGAGTAAATTAAGCGTGAAATAAGGAAAAAATAGTTGCCATGTCATTTATTTATATTTCGCGGATTGTTGCGAATAAGTATTTTTGCGCGCGTATAAGTATTTTTGTATTATTTTATACATTGATATATCAATCAAGGAATACAAAAGTAAAATGGTTTTTACCCACGAAACATACGTTTTATGAAACTAAATGTAATTTAATTTATTTTTTGCTTATTAGTGGGTGATTTCATGCGTCCTTAACTGTCTCAAAGTGATGTTTCGAAATGTTCAATTGGAAGATTGTTCATAACATTTTCTTCATTCTATCTCCATAACATTTTCATCTTAATCAAAGAATGACTGTAAATATTAGGGAAATGTTCCGACCGACTCTGTTGGCAATTCATGCATGTTTCTCGTGAAATTTGTTGAAAAATGACTCGTTTGAATTAAAACTTCACAGATTTATTGTAACATTTGAATGAAAAAGGAGAACATAACTTCCTTCTAGGTTATGGTTGGCACTCGTCTACCTCTCTATTAATTAATTTAGGAAAATTTAATTGGATTATTATTTAGTGTCAAAAAATCTGAAAATGTAGTATAAATATTCAGACATGGTTTTTTCTTGATCCATCTTGTATCCGCTTTTGACGTATTTAAAACATAGATGAAATTACTAAGAATCATTTTTATTTTTTAAATTAATTTGTATTTCTTACCGTTTATTTGAGAAAATCCTATTTTTTGAATTATATATTACCCGAGGTTGCTGACTTTTGGACACAATTTACGTTCATATCCACATTTTTTAACAATATTTAATGAAGATCCCCGATGAACATTTATTTAACAATTTTTCACTAAGAGCCCCGATGCTAGGTGAGGGATAAGATAGGAGGAATAACGATTAGATGCACGTATTTCTATTTTACATAAACTATATTTACATCGACAAACTTTACAGGTGAGTAGAGACAGCACAATCACATATAGTAACACCGCGCTACATGTGTTGGGCGGAAGGAAGAGGGAAGCATAAAGTTCACTTTTCCTTCCAAATCCCTAGCAACGAAGTAGAGCGTTATTCTCAGGGAACACTTGGAATCTTCTTGGTGAAGTAATCACAAAACAGCGATGTTTTAAAGAGTGATTTTTCTTATTACATTCTTATTTAAATTTTATTTTATACTCTCAAATACCTATTATTTTTTGAAGCTATTTTTTGTATTTCGTTTCAATTGATAGTCGAAAATTTCTACTCATTATTATTTCATTCTGTGGTGGTTTTTGTGTATTTTTAGATTAGTATTTACTTGTAGAAAACCATGATTCTACCAATATTTCATACATGTATTATATATGAGATCAATTATTGTAATTCTTTATACCTTGGAGAAAGCATCCTTATGTTTCTTTCACTCATAAAAGTTCTAAGTGACTCAAGAGAATCCGCTCTACTACGTATGCCCACTATAATTTCGTTTGTATACGATGTCAAGATAAGTTTCGGCATTTTATCCTTTATGGTACGCCGTCACAAAAGATTTTCCCTCTGGAAGAATTATATCACAGCAGTTCTCTCTGAAAAGAGAACTTGTCGACTAGCCTTTTAACCAGAGGGAGAACAATAAAATCTCAAGACGACCGTATTCGTCTCGACGTTGTATAACCCATTCAATGACGTCATATACAAACCTTTACGAATCTGGCGTAGACTTAAAAGGTTTCTTTGGCCTCGTGTTTCCACACATTTTTACACTTCTTGTACGTACATATTTACAAATTTCTAGAACAATCTACCCATTTTGTAGAATGAAGTGTTTATTTTTTTCTTTACTAACAAGCATTGTTAGACACCATTCGTTAAAAATTTAAACAAAAACGAGTGATGATAATCTCCACCGCGGTGAGCGTGTCTCGAGAAATATAGCACCATGGACTCGCTCCACCTTTTAGTTACATGCCCAGCGTTTGTCTATTCACTAATGGCAGCGGCAGAGACTACACAGGACTCCGTAGCACACTAATGACGTCACGAAATCTGCTAAAGAATTACTAACAGGCCGTAGGACGTGATAGGTCACGCATCACTAAGAAACGCCGTAGGCCAAAGAAGAATAGTATTTAACCATAGCAGATGCTGCAAATTTTGCGTTTGTATCCGCCTTTGATAAACATTGTTGCCAACTGTTCCTTGAAATTATGTGTATTCTTTTAATGTTAACCAATATCATTTTCGTTGTATCTTAAGAGTTTAGTATTTCTATGAGTCTTAATTCAATTTAGTGATGGAACATGTGATCAAGTCCCTAGGCAAATCATACTCGGATCATAATTTTGTCAATTCTAGACTCAGAGTATATTGTTTGGGCACTAAAATATGTTGAATATTCGTTGTAGTGTACAGTATCAAGATACTGTTTTTAGTTTCATTTCATTGGCAACAGTGTTGGCGAATATCATTTACAAGTTGACATCGATAACGCCGACTTGGCGTCAGTCTGAACATGGCTAGTAACTAACACGACACAATGAGCCGGAGACAGAACAGTTACAGGCCTAGCTGCCTGAAACTACAGAGGGAGAGGGCAACAAAGTTTATTGCATTACACGCTTCTGTGGTGCTGTCATTGTTTGAGCTTAGAAAGTCATTTCTAGAGCATAGAAGGCCGTTTCAACTACCGCACATGTTCGTGCACGCAGTCTTACCGATTCTCTCGAAATGCAGTAAAAGGTCTAGGCGATCGCATAGTTAATTTACGGGTTGAGTAACATCAGTTTTCTTTGTAGATTTGAGGCAAATTTCGTTGTTTTTCTTCTGTAGAAGTGAATCCATGTTGAATTTGCAACTTCTTTTTATTGTCATTGAATCATATTTCGCAGTTGATTGGTACTTTGAAAAAATTGAAAACAGAGATTTTCCCGGAAAACCATAACAATCGCCTAATCCTTTTGATTAATCGTCATTGTTCGTATGACGTATAATCACTACACATACTCATGATACATATGACCTTCACTTAACGTGGAGTTTGTACGTGCGTAGAAGTATTTATTTTCGGATTTGTTCTTAAGGTATTAAAGAGAACCAAAGCACAAACAACAATCACAACTTAAAAGCAAGAACGAGAATTCCTCTTGAGCACAGACAAAATATTGTTCAATGGAGCACCGCAACCACTTAGGTTTCTTCTCGAGAACCTGCATATTTTGAACATGTATTTCAAACCTTTGAGGACTTTATTAATAAGAGAAAAAAAATAAACCATTTAAATTTGCATGTTTTAATAAAGAAACTAGTTCACTTAGCCAGAAACAAACTGTTTTGCAAGGGTTGAAGTAGTTATTGTTGCCATACAAGTTCCCGAGAAAGCTACTATCACACCAAGTTCCATAAAACATCTCTGACTGGCACATAAGCGTTCAGGTACGAGCGTCTTTGAGAATCCAAGCTCTTGCTGCCTACCACGGCCTCCACACGGGACCTTCTTCCTTGACTGAGACGTCCATACCGGAAACCGGAGATCCACCGGAGGCAGGGAGGGGCGTAGGTGACGCGGCCGCTGACGAAGTGGAGGGCGCTGGCTCGGAGGGTGGTCGTTCGTCTACCCCTATCACCCCCACCATCCCCGCCTCTTCATCGGGCGCTTCCACTTTGCACCGCGTCACCGTGAAGTCAATCGGTTGCTCCTCCGTGCCGCAGTCTTCCTCCATGGGCACTGGCGGCGGCACCGGAGGCGGTTGCGTCTGCGGTGGAGGTGGTGGTGGAGATCCTGCTACGGAGCCGGAGACGGAGGCGTTGGCTGAGGGTACGGGTGCGGGGGTGGGAGGTCCCCAGATGCCGGCGGCTCCCGGCGCTGGAGACGCGGACGCCGCCGCAGCCGCCGCTGCTGCCGCCGCCGCAGCTGCCGCCTCCAGTTGATGGTGTTGCGCCGCCGCCGCCGCGAGCTGCACGTAGTGACTGGGCAGGAGGAAGACTAGCTGACCGTCCGGCAGGCGAGAAGGAATAACTTGAGGTCGTCTTCCAGCCAAGTAGTTATGCGACTGCCAACAGAACAAACGTGATCCATTATTTATCAGCTTCGTTGCATGTCAATTTTAACATTCAGAAGCAGCGGAAGATTCTATTATTATTACTCATTTTCCTTATCACTTTGTGAACTCCAACGTCCTTTCAGCAAATTCAAAATACAGTCGAATTTAAAAAAATTAGATTTAATTTCCAAAATTGCATTCAAAACATTTTCCACCCCGAAAAAAATTCTTATAAATTCCTTTAAAAAAATTCATTAAGAAAGTAATTTTTTTATTGTATGTTGTTGGTTATTGCTCATTTCTGAAACTGACATGACACTTTTCGAGAGAACATTTAAATTATTTGTATAAATTCTATTTTTGTAACAAAGTGAAAAGTAAGTGTTTTATGGGGGGATCTGTCGGTAGAAAGTTCGTCTCAAAACCACCGCAATTATTCTTTTGTGAAAATTACATACTTCAAATGTCTTAATTCCATTACTATCAATGAGAATACTTTTCCACGGTCGTGTTATTTCAAAACTGTTAAATTGTACCAACTATACACTTGTAGTTCTTTATTTTCTTTATTTTTAAATAGAAAAACCAAATATTGTATTTTAAAATAAAAATTAATTGATAAACTGCATGATTTTAAATTCTGCGAGCATGTCGTATATTTGAAATGGAAAACCCTGGAAGCATCTTCCAGAGATGTAAATTTTATCAGAAAAACAATAAATATTTAACTATGAACATACGAGTTAATAACTCACCTGTACCACAGAAAGTAGAGGGTTGTGAGCTGGATGGGAAGGATCCAACTCGCTCATAGGCTCAGGAGTAACACTGCTCATAGAAGAGCCCAAAGGCGACACCTTACCGCAGCTGCTTGCAGGCCTACTGGACAAACACAAACACTCAACAACTGCAGGGACACGGCGTTTGAATAACACATACATTGGCTATAAACGTTTCAACACGTTTATGTTTTTAAGAGGCATGGAATGATGTTTGTATGAGTTGTAGAAACATCGTGGCGAACTGATATAAAGAGAAAACTGCTAAACAGTACTCGAAAATTGTATGTGAAACCTTAAAGATATCGTTAAGTTATAAAAAAGGAAACTGAACGATACACCAAGAAATGTTACCGAGGTGGTAAGTTCAACCGAAAATAAAACGTTAGAAACTACGAGCCCACTTCCGATTCTCACTTGAAGTAATTGTTTATTCAGAAACATCTGTCCCCAACTTTCTTGCACTAGACCTACATTTTCCTCTGCGTTTCAAAAATTTTAAGGACTAATCGAACAATAACCGTTGATCATTCCATCAGTAAGGAAAGAAGAATATCTGAGGATTGTTCAGACGTCGTCTCACTGTGGCGCCCAGGAGAGGTATCACGCTATTCGCTGTACTCAGTCACGTATTTTTCTTGGGACGACTGCGCACTCAAAACCACATTCCCCAAAAAGGTGGTGACAATAGACTACAGTCCTTATCTTGTTTTCCCAGTAGTAGATATAGTATATACCCTGCTATTCAACCTAATTTTGTAATGATATTTTCAAAGTGGTTAGGCGGAAGAACAGACCTCGGTCTGAGTCTCGCCACTAATAAAGTCATTTATTTATGTATTTATTAACTTACCTGGCAGAGAGCGGTGGAGGTGGGTGATTGGGATGGAGATGTCCAGAGGCCGATGCAGAGCCTCCGCTGCCGTTGCTGCTGCTGTTGTTGTTCTCATCCCCGCCACCCGCCGTGCTGCTATCGGGGCGCGCAGCCTCACTATCCGCCTCCGCTTTGACGAGTCCTCCTCCAGCACCTTCATCCACTCCTCCCGCGCCGCCACCACCGCCTGCGCCTCCACCTCCTCCTCCACCTCCGCGGCCCGCATCCGCCGCGCACAGACCGAAGTCGAGGTCCAGTTCAGCCATGCACGCGTCCAAATGGCGTAGCAGGCGTTGCTTGAGCGTGGGGTCGAGTGGAGGAGCTCCACTGCCAACAGGTGACGCCGTGCACCCAGACAGAGGACTCACCATCTCTGAGGAGTCGAGGAATCGACTCACCTATAACCAAGAAATACAAGGATTTTGGCTTGACATAAGAAGGTTTAAGCTTTTAAATTTGACCATTACGAATGTTTAAGCAAAAAAAAAAGTGTTATCATTTGAATGTGTCAAGTACATATATGTTGCGGTAGTAATTTTTTGTTCTTTTTTTTACTGTGGACGACGAAACTCTCATCTTGGTTGTCTTAAAGAGACAACTCTTCTTGGTAATTCCGCGACATTTTATGAAACAAATTAAATTCATCACGCACCAGTCTAGATTGACATCGTGAACCCAGCATCTCACTTCAAATGTATGTTGTAATAAATCGAATATCAACCGAGTAATTTCGGAAAGACTTATTTCTCTACCTAACGTTGACAAAGACATCTTTTACAGTGCACTGAGGAAAAAACTCGTCACTAGGCAACCCACGAGGGTCAGGTGGTCACTTGTACCCAGTCTCCAAGTAACTAGGTAAACTCACTAGCCTCCAAAGTACCTATGAAATCTCTTCCGGTGTGACAGAAGCCTTAATTTTCGAATTGTCTTAATGATGTACATGACTGAAAAAACAACAACAAATTGAACTTGTTACACCAAAATTATTTTAGTTAGAACATTTTAAATAACTCACGCGTTCATCAGAGAAGTCATGATTGCCAGAAGTAGAGTTCTTAATAAAAATGAGCCGACAGGAATGGGAATAATATGTGGAATGTTTTTATATTTCCGGAAAATACTACACGCAGTTTCTCGTAGGGATTTGAATCAGCTGTCGTAGGTCAATCAGTTGTGTCGTGTACCTCTCCCTTTCTCTCTACTCCACTAATAAGAGATGAAAACCGTGTAAGAGCGAACGCCAAAAAATCTACGGAAATTTGTACATAACAAATATGGATGTTATGAGAAAATAAGTTATCTAAAGTTGTGCAAATGACTGGCATTTCTCGTTTTATGAAGGACTCTAGTTCGAAGTATGGAACACTGAAGGCATGAGCCTGTCCACGAAGCAACCCGCAGAACCGACCATTTTCTCATGCACCAATCCTTCCCGCAACTACCGTGCAGGAAGCGTGATCACTTCATTCCACCATCACCACCTCCTCCTCCTTTACTTGTCTCTCTGTGGTGAGCGAGGACTGCTCTCTTGAGCCTCTTGGGTCTTCGTAATGATTCTGACAGCTCTCAGCACGAGCAGTCGAGGAAGACGGATCGACGCCGCGAGCGGTCCTTCTGCCACACCCACTTCCTTACCGCCTCGGGGGTTCGATTTTCCGCTCGGTATGTCTGTGCGTTAAATGTCTTCCTATGCGTTGGAGTGAGTTTTCTTTTTTACCTAGTTAATCCTTCGAAACAATCGTTCGATAACTTAAGTAATTTTCTGTGAAAGAATGGTTTCTCATTTTTTGTGTGAAGTAAGGCTCATAATTGCTTAGTCGCCATAAATATGTATGAACGAAAGATGAATGTTTTCATGTACGAAAGTTATACGTTTCAGATAATGGAACGATAATAATAATAATAATAATAAATTTAATAATAAATTTATTGTCAAAAAACAGTCAAAAGGCAAAGGCTGGTTGACACTCTAGGGCGATGAATTTTATTCCTATTGCGAGTATTGTGTTCGTGAACGAGACTGTTTCGTATAACGCAAGGGTGGTGCTTCAGTAATTCGGTCTTAACAAACACGACCGTTTCATAAATATAAATGCAGGGAAGTGTTAAGATATTTAATTCCTTGAATAAAGGTTTACAAGAGTTTCGGGGGTGAGATTTACAAATTATCCGAACTATCCTCTTCTGAATTCTGAAAGTTTGAATACTCTGACCGGAATTACCCCAAAGGTAATGCCGTAACGTAAATGGTAGTAAACGTTTGCAAAATAAACGCAACGGGAAATACGTGGACTAACTGCGTTAAGTAAGATTCGGAATGCGTATCACAATTTGCTTAATTGGGAATTAAGATTGTCAACGTGACAATTCCATTTGAGGTTGTCTTGAATACGGATACCTAAGAATTTTGTATTCGTAACAGTTTTTAATTGTGTTCCGTTTAAAGAAAGAGAAACCTGGGGTAAAGATTTTGTGATACTATTGTGAAATGACATAGACACTGTTTTGTCAGTGTTTACAATGAGACGATTTGCATGGAACCAAGTCGAAAGTTTAGACAAAACTTTTTGAGCATTGGCGTGTTTACGTAGTAAATTAGTGTCATCAGCAAAAAGAATCATTTTGCAATCTGATGAGGAGGATGACATGTCGTTCACATACAATAAAAAGAGTACAGGGCCGAGAATTGATCCTTGGGGTACTCCGCAAGTAAGTCGCATTGTTTCTGAAAGACAACGCTCAAGTATTTTATTTTTAGTAGAGGATATTTATACCTGTTGATATCTATCTTTTAAATAAGAAGTTAGCCATTGATGTGGAAGTCCACGAATGCAATTTGGAAAGGAGATTTCCGTGATCGATGACATCGAAAGCTTTGGATAAGTCAAGAAAAACACCCTGAGAATTTTCTCCACGGTCAAGAGATGTGGTAACATCGTTTAAGAAGGAAAATATGGCGCTAGTGTTGGAAAAGGATTTCCTAAAACTGTGTTGATCGTCAGAGAGAATGTTATATTTTGATAAAAAATTNACGCTTATAGGAACAATTTTTCTAGGATTTTGAGAAAGTGGGTAGTAGAGATATTGGTCGGTAATTTCCAATATTAAGTTTGTTTCCTTTCTTGTGTTCAGGTTTCACTTTAGCTCTCTTAAATATTTTAGGAAACACCCCTTCCGATAAAGAACTATTAAAAAAAATTTTGAGTGGATTTAATATAGCATGGGATGAGAAATTAACAATAAACTCAAGTATATCATCTATGCCTGTTGAATTTTTTTTTATGGAGCTGATGATTCCCAAGACTTCACTGGCATTAGTTTCGGAAGTGAACATAGAATTGGGTACGTGGGTGGATATAATTGGAGGACATTGATTTGGATATATTGAGTTCGTTATTTTACCAACTTCTGAGAAGTGAGAATTAAACAAACTTGCGATGTCCTGAGTATTTGATACGATTTTGCCATCGTTTAGTAAAGAAACATTTTCTTCGCGATTTTCAGAAGTTGACGTGTAATTGTTAACAATATTCCACATGGCTTTCATCCGGTTGTTCGATTTTAGTATATACCTCTCGTTTTCCATAACTTAAATCAGATATAAATACTGATTATAATGATTCACTTTTTATAAATATACTGGTATCTATTGAATGTTTCAACGAAATTTGCAAAGGCTAAATGAGATAATTTAATCAGATTTTTAGTTTCATACATTGTTATGTCATTTGAGATAGGTCACATGTATTTAATTATTAATTAAAACTATCTTATATGTAGTCTGATAACATGGCAAATGTTATTTATTTCAAATACATCTTTGAAAACCCTACCAATACCATTTTGAAACCTAAATACTAAGAATTTTTCAAGCAATTTCTTGTTGCGGTATGTAGGTTGAGAGGCTGAAACTATTTAAAATTTAGAGTCAATAAGTTCAATCAAAGAAACGTTAACGACAAGAAACGACATTAAAATTAACTTCATCAAAGAGTAAGAATGTGGGATAAAATAAATCAACCTAAGAAATGAGTGCTTTCATTCAGTAAAGAATCATTTTATTCTTTAAAACTTTTTATTTTACAAATGCAACCAAATCTTTGCGTTCAAACAATATTTTTATTTACTTTTGGAACGTTGAGAAATACGTCATTTTAATTTTGTAAATGAGAACGAATAAAAGATGTTTGCGGGCGATAGTTTAGAAGTGCAGCCAAATATCGAGGGAAATTATGGAAATAGATGCGCGAGGTATTGGAGCAGGAATCTCCAGCTTTAGACAGTTTTTGAAAAAGAATATGTTTTGTTTAGATTGTGTAGCAGGTTTATTTCAATTTTAATTAGTTTATATTTTTATATGTAGTATAGATTTGTTTTGCAACGAATTTGAAGAGTGGAATAGATGGAGTACCTAATAGGCATAGAGTACGTTATGTCGACAACAGGATCATGTAAATCCTATGTGTAAATATCAATATTGTTGATAATGTGCATATACAACCATTAATTTAAACAATATTTTTAAGATTAAAAAATACCTGACAGACGAAAACAGCGCCATTATTAACACAGGACCAATTAATGTGGACAATGGTTTCCTGGATAACATGAGGGTGCAGTTTAGATACAAATGCCCAAGGAATTTAAATATTATATAATTTCATTCATAACGTGTTACTAGGATACTGTACAATTTATCATCTGACGAAGTCGCAAACCAGTGACGAAACATTGTTGAAATATTCTTTTAAGTCTGAAAAAAAGTCGTTAAGATCAATAATTTAGTAATATAGCTGTGACAGATATAAACAGCACGTGTATATTGGTTTAAGGAAGATTACTTTTCTGGGTCATTAGAACATCACTGGATGAAGAATAAAAGCACGTTTCTTGAGAACTGCTTTCCACCTCAACCTCAATTGGTCATCTTGAGAGACGCCACCTCTTCCGCCGCCGCCGCCGTTCGCGTCGTTATCCTTCCAAACGGCTCTGCGCTCCTCTATCGCCGCAGGGGTCGCGTTGGCGGCAAGCGGCTCGCACCCGCACGCGGTTATCTCTGCACCCTCCTCCCACCCCTACCGCTCGCTGCTGGCTGCCCGCGGCCACCACCACCTCCCTGCCGCACGAGATTGCTATCGACAAACGCCGGCGGCGGCGGAAGTAAGACGTGCTATATCGACCCAGCGCGCGTCGTGGTCACGCGCGCGCGACTTATACTGTCGCAGACGTCATGTCGCCTCTCCTCGCCTGTCTCCACCTCCCACATATTTTTACAGCGTCACCTTTGACCTCTGGAGATGTCTACTATAAGAGAAGATCCTGGAAGACTCCATTATTGATATACTTTACGATCATTCACATTATTGTTGTCTGATGCACAAAGGAAAATGTCTAGGTATTTATTTGAATTTCTCCTATGTACAAATCTACACTATTTGATGAATATCTATAAAACTTAACAAATTAAATTGTGTAAAACAGGACAGATGAAACAGTAGCAATTTAAAATTTTTTCCCGTCTCTGACGAACGGAAAATTCCATTTTTATCGTGAAAGCTCTATGTGCGTAATAGCAGCTCACTTAACGTCACCCAAATCAAAGGGATGTTGCTGTGGAACTAACGTAGTAAAATTGTGTGAAACGACCAGGACGAGATGGCTATGAAACTCCCAGGTGACAATGGGTAAGTTTTTCTTGCATTAAATAAGAAGAACCATAACCTAAGTGTATAATCGGTTACACATTATTATTACGCATATTGTGTATTAAACAACTTGACACTTCCAGTAAATGCGTGATTTTCTCTATCACTCGTTAATTATCCCTCGCACATTATAGTCTACTTTAGGACTACATATTCACAAATCTGTGAATAGAGAAATACGTTAGATTATGGTACTAATATTAAGCGTTTACGATCTTTTTGTTTCTGTTATTGATTATTCCTCTTCTTTGCATTAATATTTACTCGTTTGTACGAAAGGAAAAAAATGATTCAAACCATATCTAAAAATCTACCCAAATAATTTCGTAGTATTGTTCTATCCCATCCACAACTCTCTCTCTCTTTTGCCAAGTTTATATTACAAACAAATTAATATAGAAATGTTGTACTCAGTACAGTCAGTACATTTAAATCAGTTCATATTTATGCCAATTCTATAAAAAACCTAATATTTGATATAGTTACGTTCACATTTATCCTTCTGATAGTATTGAAGATAATTTTGTTTGTTCCTTGATGTAAAGGCACAAAATTGTCCACCCTTAATACGCTTTTTTTTACAATTTTGGTACCTCAAAGTCTATTTCGTCTTTTGAATGTTTCGAAATGTCTCTACTCTCATTCCTTGAATCAATCGACCATCGACGCACTGCCCCTTCCCCTAATTCTTCTTGCGTTCTCAGACTCCCGCAGTCTTTGTTAATTATTGTCAGTCGCGAGGAGTTGGTCGCGTTCCAGCGAGGCGTGAGAGCTAGCATGGCTGGGCGCCGAGACTGCTCGCAGGCAGAAAAGGGGAGAGCAAAGAGGGAGACGAGGCGCTCAATGAGGTAGGAGGGGGAAGGGGAAGCAAACTTCTTGACTGCACCTTTTTCAGTCTCACCATTTCTTTTTATTCAACCTAGAGATCTCTTAACATAATTTTCCTATAATTTCCAAAGTACCATTGAAAATATAGTGTTTTAAAACCATAAAAATCTATACTCCGGTGGGTTATTTACAATATTTCGAGAAAATTAACAAAAAGTTCTTCAATTTTACTAATTTGTATTAATTTCCGATGAATTGAATACTATTTTATTTCTCATCAATTTCCGTGTGTCGTATGTGAAATTACTCAGTGTCATTCAATAATTCGAAATCTTCCTACGTTAAATTTAATTTTAAATAATAATTTACTCCTAATATTTTCTCACTCTTCATATGTTCATGCTCTTGATATGTTCTGGAAATATTCCATGAAGGCACTCGAGATGAGTTCAGGAAAGAAAATACCAAGCTACAAATCGGGTTTACAAAGAAAATCACGTTATTTTATTACACTTGTCACCTTAATTAAACATAAAAAGAATGATTCTTTTTTCAAAACAAGCATTAAAGATGTAAAGTAGCTATATATTGTATATTTCTCTAAAATAAATTTGAACATCCATTTTCAACCACTATGAACCGATCAAATACAATGAACGATAATTCTTTCCACCTCTTAAAATATTCTACGAATCAACGTTTCTATCATGTGTAGGAAATTATCAATCAATAATAAGATTTTTTAAATGAATGACATTATATTTTAAATTCCCTTCCGCAAGTTCCCTTTATTAAAAAGACGTTATCAACATTTTCCGCTAATTTTTTCAGTCTGTTTTCAACAAAAGTGACGGAGGAGGATTTATGAATTCCCCTTACCACTCCGGGAGGAGGGAACACGCTAGCGTTGCAAATTCCTTTCGCGTATTGGATAAGCGCGTGAGGACTAAGGGATGAGAGGACATTGCTTGCCTCTGCGGGGTTTGAATGAGAAAGGTTGAGGATTGATTGCGATGCGGGGAGGTGGGGGGAGTCAATGTGTGGGAGAACTTAATGACGGGGTTGAGAAGAGGAAGAAGAATTATACTAATATGAGGAATTGAAAATGATTCTGATATCGACGATGGAACCATTTTTCTGCATTTACAACTATTCCTCAGAAATGATCAAATTATTCTTTTAGATTTCTGTAGTTAGCAATGGTCTAACTTAAGAACCTGATAAAAAGATATTTTTAATTTTTCACAATTGTTCTATCTAACCGGAATTCCCGCATCAAACATAGATTTTGTTCATGGCTGTGTAAATCTCTACTTTCACAATTTCGCGCAACGAGAGGAGTGCTTACCACTTGACCACGGTCACCGTTGTCTATCGGCGGCAGTGGACGCAGCGTTGGCAATTCAAGCGTCCACGACAGCGTAGGAAGGGTGTGAGAGAGCGAGCGTGTGGGGAAAACGGCGTGGAGGTGGGCGGCAGCCGTGCTGACGAGCGGAGTGCAAGGCTGGTCGCGTGCCCATACATCACAGCGACGCAGCGCAGCGCTGCGGGCGGCGACGCGAGCGGCCACCCAACGACCGCCCTGTTCCCTCTCTTCTCATTCCTCGTCTCATCTCACAGTTACCCTCCCCCCAGCGTCACCGCTGCGCCTTAAACTAGCAATACTGTTCTTCGTGTCATATTTTCGTGTTTTCGATTGTTATTAAAAAATATATTTATTGATAAAAATCTGTTCTTTTGTTAAAAATCTATTCAATATAACGTACATTCCAAAGCATTTTATTTCACAGACCAATCAATACTTCTTTAATATTCTAATACACGTCTCCCAGAAACATCTTTAAATACGTCCCTAATAAATAATTACACACTACTGAAGTGAAAATTAAGATTATATTTCTTTCAATAGTATTTATTTTCCCGTAATACTTTATTTCAAATATGTTTTACCTTATCTGGTTGTTTACATTAAACAAGTAATTCGCGATCTCATTGTTTCCGATGGAAACTGGCATGAGTGAGTGTAATTGTTCCCCGTGAAAACTACAATTTCTCATGTAAATACTTATCCTTCTCGTGTTGTTTGGTATCAAAGGGGATCGAGTCATAATTTGAAGATACCTTTGTGAAGTAAATTAGTATTAATTTTCTTCGCTTAAATGATTTTACTTTCTGGTTGTAATTGTAATTTAAGTATAGTGCAAAGCTGTTGTTTAAAATGATACAGGAAACTAAATCAATTAAAATTTTGTACAGAAAATAAATTTTCCAATTTCGCGACGTCAGAATTTGTTCACGTCCAATTTGTTCATGTATTTTTCTTTATATTATTAGAGGATATTTTCAGTGTGAAACTTGGCAATTGGAATTGCAGTATTCTTCAATTACAACTCAGTATGTCCCTTCCATTCTTTAGAAATTGATTTAGAGTTGTGTTGCGTATTTTACACATTTTACTTGTTAATTTTTGATGTAACATCGCTTTTGAGACATGTAAAAATTGAATGGGCATGAAAAACATGTTCACTAGTTTTAATGTCTTCCAGATGAAATGTGAAGACTCAAGAGAATTAGGTAATTCAACAAATTACTTATACCCTTAGTACATAATTACTAACGTGCTTACCTACTGCGTGAATTATGAACTTATTAACAGTGTTAGGTAACTAATCGTTAACATATGTGATAAATAATGTTTTAGAGCGTATAAAATAAAAATGATTACGCAACGTGATAAAGCTTTCACCGCTTATGTTCTTAACTTGTNTTTTTTTTTAAAAAAATTTTTTTTTTTCCCCCCCCCCCCCCAAAAAAAAAAAAAAAATCCACTCCTAAGTGGAATGAGGTATAATCCAGATTTGTACTTCTTGTAGAGTTTTCCACATCATTTCCCTCATCCTAGTTACTCCAGCGAGCTATGAACGCTTCGCGAACTCAGCTCCCCACGGTGTCACGTGGACACGGCGCCGCTCCCACGGTGGGTGTGACGTCACGGCCTGATTAATTGCTAGCGAGGGCGAATGGGGGAGGAGAGATGACGGCTCCGCCGAGCACTGTGAGAAGGCGCTGATGACGTCAGCTGCGCGATTCCGACAGCAGCAGCAGCGTCGGCGTCGGCTGTGCTCTTCCTCCACCCTCGTCCCAACGCATGAGCCGCGCTAATTGCCCTCTCGGAGACTCCACGCGGCGGAAGGAATGGGTGGTGATTTTGATTGGGTTTGCGTCTGCTGCTGCGGCGGCTGCGGCTTGGTTTTTGTTCCGGGTGGGGATTACACAAACCAAACAATGCGGGATTTTAAAACCATATTTTACATGTCATCGAAAGGAGAGGGCGGTTTATCTAGGAAGTGACGTTATACGATGATAATAAATTGATATAAACATATGTAGAGAGGTGACTGCTGACATGATAATGCTAGTAAAGCAGCGGAGGTGAAGGAGTAGCATCTTCGCCTACGTCATAGCGGTGTTGAGTGGTAGTGTGTGTATTCAAACCCTGCTCTTTCGAACAAGGAAACCGTGTCATGGTTTCCTCGCCTACTTCAGACAACTGTCGTTTCAGTGTCGTTAGTCCCTCGCAACTCATCATCTCACCTCCCCAATTCCCTCACCCAAGTTACAGTTCAGTGGAAGAACATGCTGCATGATCTGAACCTCCCCATATGAAAATAAATACATACTGGAGGGAAAGACGGAAGAGGAAAGCTCAAAGAAAAAACAAGAAGTGCAAAAATTATGACGTGTATTTACTAGTAAACCTAACATTAATATGTGATTTCTTATGCTACTTACGCTATGTAAAATCAAATTTTGTCAACTTTGTTCAATTCCGTAGGTTATATGTTATAGTTGGCTCGAAAAAGTTTTTTAACGAATGAAAAGAATGTTACTGTATCGTTCTGAGATGGTATAGAGATTAACAGATCTTGGCGATTGAAACCTGTCTCTATTAGGTATTTGGCAACATAGGAATATATAGGAATACATTTTTGTGACTATGCATGTCACTTTTATTTCTTTGAATATATCTCATTGATGATAAATATGTCAATATATTCACGTCAATCATTTCTATAAATATCCTAAGTAACACATACTTTAAACGGATAATGATATTTCTGGATCTTTTAAATTCTAAGAATTGTCCATCAGAGTTAAAGTTAAGTCTGTCATTGTATCGTCTTGCTTCGTCTTGATTGTCTCACATCTTCATTATCCTAACCTTCTCCTTTAACATATCCGAAGCGCTGACGATCTCTTTTGCATCGTCGCCTGCGGAGCCCGTCGCGCACGTTACAATTGGGTTTTCCTGAGTCAGCATTTGCGAGAAGCTGCCAACGCCTTTTCCGACAACACTACGGCACTACGTTTTACCTCACCCACGTAAGCTTGCGAAACTTAAACCTGAAATTCATGAAACAGGAAACTGTTATTTCTACAAAATCATTCTGTCATATGAATTATGTAGCCCCAATATGAAGGAAGAATTAGAAAAATAATAATTTGTTCCTAAAACAAATACCTAACATTTTAAAATTTAATATCAATTTGAAAACGAAATAAAATAATTTCTTTTGATGTTTTTTTTCACACTTTTTGTTAAATAAGAAATTTACATGATATTTTAATTATTTATATATTTTAACTTACGCATTTGTTTCATAAATTAAGAAAAAAATTTACTAGTTACAGAGAACATGACTCAAAAGTCTGTAGTTACTTAGTCATCGTCTCAGGTCCTCAGTTCCTTTATAATCGCAAAAATCGTGTCACGTCATCTTCCACGTCTCCGCCTCCGTTTCTTCCTCTGCCTCCTTAGCAGAAAGTCTCAGTGGGTGGCAAAGGGTCGGGGTGCGCGCGCCTATTTTCGTTCGAGCGCTGAGCTTATAATAACGCGGGCGCTGTTTTCTTAGAACGAACCCAGAACCTTCCTCTCCTCCGTGCGATGGGTAGCGAAGGTTTATTTCTTCTTTCGCTCGAACTCTGGTAATCATCCTGCGCAAAGACAACAATGCGCCACGCCTCCACGTGCATGACAATGTGGATGAAAAGTTTACTTCTTGAGTGAGAGTCGTATGAGTGAGACGCAACTGGAGACAACAGTACACCATGAGGCCTCCCGTGAAATATCAATTCCACCTTTCATGTCTCATATTTAATAAATGTATTAAATTACGAACCAAGATAGTATATGTATATATTACTAGCAATATTTGACAGAAATATACGTTTTCATGGTTTTAGTGGCTGAAAAGTTATTTTTTGAAATTTTGTTCATTATTTTATATGTGTAGACAGATTCAGTCATTCTAGGTGAACAATTTCTAAGAACATTCGTATAATTTTGTCTTTTCGAAATTGTTTAATAATTTTCAAGTTTCATTGTCTTAATATTTTCGTTAACTGAAATAAAAGCGCAGGTGTGTATTCGTATTGTATTCTACGGTAGAGTGCCTTATATCAAACATTTTTCGTAACATAATCATTAATTAGTACAAAGACTAGAACAAACACATTTATAGGTGTGTCCTTTCATTTCCATTTGACTTTACGTGATAAAACGTTGGTAACTTAGAATGTTACTCTCTCTACGTCACTCCAGGATTTGAACCCGTACTTCGACGAAGGAAGTCGTTCCTGTTGGGTGGAGTGGGAGTGGTACAGACTGCATCACCAGAGGAGATGCTTCCTCCACCGGTCTGCGACTTGGGAGGCGCTTATGGGCGTTGCTCTCAGTGCTTGGTGGTCTGTCGAATGCTAACTAACATTGTCCTATTCCTTCTTTCATCTCAACTCTTTTCTTAAACTTCGAACCTTCGTTTCCTGCGTCTTTTACCTTATTTTTACCTTTTCTATATATTTTCTTCACCCCTTTCGTGATTCACCTCTTTTACTCCTTATCTCCCTTTCTTTCACCCCTTAGTATCTCTTTTTCCTCGTCTTCTCCATCGCAAAACGCTCCTCCACCCTATACCATCTCTCCATGAGGTCTGCTCTCTGATATCTTTTTCGTTGGGAGTGTCCGTCGCTCGGAGCTCAAAGCCTTGGCACACCCTCGTGTCCCCAAACCCGCCACCCACTCCTCCTCTTCGGTGATGGGGTTTCCCTTCTGGTGATGCAGTCTGTACCACTCCCACTCCACGCAACAGTAACGACTTCCTTCGTCGGAGTACGGGTTCAAATCCTGGAGTGGAATATGAAGTGGGAAATGTAGAAAAAAACACCTTCCTGCTTTTTCTCCATTATTCCTTCATCAACTCAAATATTTCTCTCTTCATGATTAGTAAATAGGAAAGTTAGACGAGGTAGTTATGCATTAGATGTTACTTCTTGATTTTAATTTATAAACTAAATGTTTTACATGTAATTGGAAAATAAGAAACGATGTATGTTACCAGTTCTCTTTGTAATAAAATTGAAATTTTAATTTATTCAGACTGACGTGAGAAACTTTGTTGACACCTTTAAATTAATTTAGTCTTAGAAATCTCTTAGATTGCGGTGAACCTCACCGCCAGGTAACAGATTAATCACGTTACGTCGAATGAAAATGGGAGACGGCACCGGGGATCGAACCCGGGACATTGAGCTTTGCGCGCTCATACGCCTACCGACTGCGCCATCCCGTTCGCCACCCGTGCCCGTCTAAGTTGAATGAGAATGGTAGACGGACACGGGTGGCTAACGGGATGGCGCAGTCGGTAGGCGCATGAGCGCGCAAAGCTGAAGGTCCCGGGTTCGATCCCCGGTCCCGTCTCCCATTTTCATTCGACGTAACGTAATTAATTTAGTCTGACTTTCCAAAATACCAGCCTCCCTCACAAATGAATTTATTTTATTATATTTATAATTTTGTCATATCAACTTGTTAGAAAAGTAGATACTTTTTTTTTTATGTTATGTAATTATTATACCTATCGATCTTTATCAAGTGAATCAGAACATTTACTACATCATTTCTAACGTCCCACGTTTGACTTTTTATTTCTGCTTTTACATTTCAATTCATGTGGCAGAAATGAATTCATAGAACCAATTCCAATATTTTACCATGTGCTGCTCATTAGAACTTCAAATCACTAATCTTGCAAATGATTGCAGTTCCACTATCTCTCTTCGCCGTGCAATGACGTTGCAACGTTATCGCATCCAATGTCTGCTGTGCTTCCCCTTTTCCGAGCTGTGCTCTTTCATTGCTCTCCGCCACCCTTCTTCCTCTCCACGTACGCGCTCGCCACTGCCCGTCCATCCGTCTTCCTACTTCCCCGTCGCTGCTCCCTCGTCCGGTCGCTCGTCCGCTTTCTGGGAGGGCGGGTCGCGCGCGCCGCCGCCGCGTCGCACGGTGAGGGAGGGGAAGCCGGGCATACGAGGGTGCCAGGCGCGTCGCCTTTGTTCCGGCCGGCGGAGCCTCCACCGCCTCCGCCGTGGCTGCTTGCTAGTGCTACGGCGGTGCGCCTGTCGTTCTGCCCCGTCCCCCGCCACCGCGGCGCGCGGTCGCTGCCTTGGCTCCCATCCAACGAACGACTCGCCACCGCTGCTACCGCCCCCGCCTCCGGACGAGCTCTGCGCCTCCGCTCCCTCACTGCCGCCAGCGCTCGGCGCCCGCGCGGAATAATATTTACATTGCGAATCGGGAGAGCAAGCGAGCGGTGTGCTGGCGAAGCCAGGGAAGGGAGAGGAGAAGGGATGCCGCAATACGCGAGGTGCGAGTGAGGCAGCGCTGGTGGCGTCGGACGGCGGGAGTGTGGCGATAAAAGAGCTGGGATGCGGGTTTCCATGGTCGCTATCGCGGACGTAAGGTCGTAGAGGGGGTAAGATGCTGGCGACGATTACGACTACGCTGACGGAAGCCACCTTGGTGTCATATATCGCTGTGTGAGAGTGGAGAAGGGGTGCTGGTGATGCGGGTGGTGAGAGTGAACGTGTGCGCGCGTCGCAGCAGCAGTCCCTTGTCACCGCCGCGCCGCCGCCACGCCCAAATAAATTGCCGTAGCGCGCCTAGCCGCTAATAGCCCGCGCCAGACCCGCCGCCGCCGCCGCCTCGTGCCGCCAACAGCGCAGCCACGACCGCCGCGTGTGGCGATGGAAGTGGGGTGTGGGACAGGGAAGTGATGACGTGCTACCATTGCCATCTCACCCTCCCTCGATGCCACCTCACCCCGCGCGCGTCGGGGCGCTGCTGCTACCGAAGCGTCGTGGCTTTAGAACTCCTATCTCCCTCACCCAGGTGGCGTGCTCTCCAAGAGGCTGGACTTAAGAGGACCGAAAGCGTGACGAGAACGGATACAAGTCTCAAAATTGAATGGAAGTTACGGTTAGTTGTATAAGGCCCATTGACCAAAAGTGTGTGATAAAAGGTGTACAAAAATAAAAGATTTATATTAAAACATATTTTGTTTTCTTCATCTGAGGTTATGGGATATTCGTTTTAAAAATTTTAATTTTTGCTGTTGGTGAGTGAGCAAAATATTCGTGAGTAGCATTCGTATTACACGCAATCATGCAATTAGAGTGTACTTTTCAGTACTAAATTATTTTAAGTTTTCAGCGAGCAACTGAAATTAGAATATTAGTTGAATCTGTAAATGCACGTCCCAAAATGTCATGAATTATCCGGTAACATAGTTTTTATGGTATATCTTGCGAGAACGGATTCTAACTTTTGATGATCACTATTTGCAGTGCTCAATGTAATGAACCTTACTTTTTACATCTTACATTGACATTGTTTATTGATTGTTGAAACAGGTCTGGGGATAAGTGTTCAAATTGAATATTTTCATGTCATGATCACTGAAGACTGATTACCACAAGTGTTTCTTTTCCATTAAATTCCATTCAATTCCAATTAATTCATTTCAATATGCTTTAATTAATATAACATAAATACGATAAATTATAAGCCTGTATAAAATGAATGAATAACTCACGACTGCAAGTAACTTTTCTCACAGAAAACTGTGACAGACAAAAGTATGTTGATATCGAATAACTATTTACTTTGTTTTTGTTTCTAGAATATATTTTGACGTTTTGTGTTTCTTCTAAATTATCGCTTACCGTGAACGTAATCATGAAAAATGTTTATAAAATAGTATCGTTAAGTTTTTGTAAAAATTGTCTTCCTGAAATGATGATTTTAACAATTAAAAAATCAATACGTAAAACAATAAGTTATCTAACAATTTATTAATAGAATTAGTTCACTTTTTAATCAGCAAATGTTTATTTTAAATATTTTAAAATCAGATGATAAGTTATCATATCTGCATTGATCAACAACATAGTACTCTGGCACGATAGTTGAATAATCCTAAATCATAGGTTCTACAAGCTTGGTTTGATGGCTTGACCTAATGTCCTGGAGCATATACTTATTCTAACGATCTCTGTTCATAATTAGGCGACGGTACAGGAAACGCAGTATTTCCGAAAATAATAACGAGGGTACTTTCGCGCTGGCTCATGTTCTATGGGTGTTGCGGTGCGTGTCATATAAACGAGACATAAACGTGAAATGGGTGACTTTGTCTACTACTATGAAGCCGCAAGTTGTAAAGGTACGGAGAATTGACGATCCCTGGCGCACTGAACAGTCAGTGTATGGTTTATGAATCTTACAACAACGTATCTGAGCTTTCGGAAAGGTGTATGATTAGCTCCTTCCTTTGTTGTTTGCTGTCATCACCTTATGCATCTTCGCCGCGAAAGTTTTATACATTTTCCGTTTTTTATGAGATATATAGCTGTAAATAAAACTAGATATGAGAATACATTCAGAATTATTTGTTCTCAGGATCTTATGTAGTGTAGATGTGACATGTTCTTTAACATTGTAATGTTAAGAATATTTTCTGAATGCATGACACGTCAAGTTAAAATATATGGTTAATAATTCTCATGCCATTGCTGTTTAATCTTTTCCAGCATTTATCCAGGTTTATATTTATCACTTCAAAAGTGTTTTTGGTGTTCCTCTAGTCTTTGTAACAGGTGCGAAAATATTAAAATGAGTCTTAACTTCTAAATTTTACTTATTCTACTGCATGGAGACTTCTTTCGAATGACAAATTACATGCTTCTCCGAAAAAAAAAGATATTTAATATTAGTATAGTAAAGTAGTTGTCTCAGTACTACATTCCATTTTCTTCGAATTGACGAACCAAAAGACACTTGATGTACTACGTTCTACCGACCATTTGCTATCCAACAGAATTCCTTCAAAATGCAACTCGCATTGCAGGCGTGCGTCGCGGGTACGGCTTTGCTACACTAATGGTTTGGGAAAAATGGACATTTCAGAATTTTTTTTAAAATTTTGAACAACTTTTTCAATCATAATATATATGTAATGGAAAACTTTATTTATTATTGTAAAATATTGTTGGCGTTATTCTTGAACATATAATTTAAATAAGTTAATACCTCTTTCAATACACCGTAAAATAAAATGAACAAAGCACTTTGCTTTCGTGGAGTAAAGAATGTATCTCCGTAAACGTTCAGAATACATGGTACATTATTAATTTTGACATCGATGACAATCTAACCCTCTTATGTTTGCGTGAAATCTCATTGATATAATGAATTAACATAAAACGTTGCTCCTGCTGTAGATAAAGTCAACAAAATGCACAATATAATTTCTAATATTTTTATGATTTTTTGTGTTTTTCGAGCAAGTGTGCATGTAGTTGGAGTGTAAGAGCCTACCTCACGGGTGCATTCCTGGAAGCCAGCGCGGTACTTGCTAAGGACAGCACTGGAGAGTGTTCGTTGTCGCTGGAGATGGCGAACAGTTAACTCCAGGATGTCTGCCTTCTCCAGCTTGGAGTGTTTGGTGTTCTGCAACACAAAACACGCGCCAATTGTCCTCTGTTATGTATGAAGCTGTGATATAGCAACATGAAACATATAACTAAATAAAATAGATAAATATGTGGATATCGACAAAACGAATTAATGAATCAAATATCTTTATCTGTACATCTCAAATCTCTGTACATTAAATTATTCCTCAGAATGATTCAAGTGCTGTAAAAAGTGCTTCTTTAATTTGATGCAATATCTGTTAAAATCCTTCGTGTCATTACATTAGATGCAGGATTCATCATCCGTGTAAGATGTAAGTACATAAGAGATAACCATTGATTTGCCTTTTGCTTATGTGATGCTTTGTATGACAAGAAGTTGTAATAGTAATTCATCGCTGGTATTTTGAAATAAGACACTAAATGCCCGATATACACACTAAAGGTTTATTCTTCGATTTTGCTCTTGTAACTTTCAGTAGAAGATTTGTTACATTCACTGTCATTACTAAAATAAATAGGTTATTTAATGCTCTTTTTTTTCTCCTTCGTTATCCAATAGAATGAATTGTATTGACATTAATATACTACGTCTATAGAATATTGAGTTACTTTAAAAGTTACGTATCTATAAAAGTGAAATGACTGGAGTAAAATTTCACTATTTGTGTAATCGCGCTATCCGTCATGGTTCTTGTACTCATTATCATATTAATTTACTTGTACAAAGGATTTACTCGTGTATAAATGCTTATATAAATACTGTATTAACAAGAAAATTGTTTGCAGCTGCTATCTGTATTCATTCTCATTAGAGGAGATCTTCATGAGCGAAAGAGAAGCTCGAACGCATGACCCAGCACAAATCGAAGCTTTAAGCATATCAATCATATCCCTCTCTCAACTTACACCCCACTACAATTAAAGCATCTTGCAATGCTGTACGCCGTCAGCCGAGCTAAGCACCTCTTAATAGCGAGAGATAACTTCTAAATCCGCTGCTAATAACCACGATTAATTCTGATTTATTTATCTGCAACTTTATCGCACTTCGGTTCACAGTTTGCGCGCTTTGCAGATTCGTTCGTTAACTGGTTCCTCTTCCTTCTCGTTTCGTGTGCAAGCATCGATAACACGAAATTTGGGGACTGTGTTTGACTCCCGGGGCCTAGGGTTAGAGCGAGTGCAGTGCATATTGCTGCTCTCACTTCGCCGATGAACTGTACTTCAAAATTGTGATAGTATTCTCATTCAGAAACAACCATTTCAGTGAAATAAAACGCACTTGAAACACACGTTTCAAATGTTTCATAACGGTTAAATAATTTGGGACTAATAGTATTTTTTTCTATTCATGTCATCAGATTGGCAAATATAAAAAGTCTTGAAAATTTCCCCCGAAAATGAATTGAATAGTTCTTGTAATATATAAGATTAGGGTTATCTTAAGCATCAAAAAGTATCTCTGAAAACAATTAAAATAATATACCAGTACTATATTATAAGAAATATATTTTATTCCATTACAGTTAATTACAAATAATTCTAAAAATTCAAAGTAATTTAATGGATCTCTAGAACAATAAAAAAACCGTAAGGATTTTTCTTTGCTGAGCTCATATATTTAGCTGAAGAGATCTACGGCGTATAATACACCATACTCTGTTCATATTAAAGTTAACTAGTGTTATTGTATACGCTATGGATGAATCGTGGAATATGATTATGAACAAATTTGGAACAAAAGGTCAGCATACTTAGATTCACTAGGGATTAAATGTATCACTTGGTTATATTTTGAAACAAATTACGAATAGAAGCCATCAAGGGAGTTAATATCCTATGTATCAAAAATCTATCAGACAAAGAATTCGTACACTTCTGATAGCCCGTCAGTAGTTTGATAGTTGTGAAACGGAAATATAAAAAAAGATGAAATGAATGAAACATGAGAAGGTCTAATAATTTAGCATCAGTACCAAAACTTTTCATGGGAGCATATCACCACCTTAACCTACATCTTTCAATTTCTAATGATTCCTTTTTGTTATCCGTCACGTCCTCCCAATTAATCTTGGCTCCGTTACCGCGCCTGCTTTTGTCACGTTTCCGCACCTCCGTCGATGCATCGTCATTTTGGGGCCTTTCCACCGTCAACACCAACTTCACTGTCTCCCCCACTTCGTGTGTGACCGTCGGTGGCACCTCCGCGGCCGCAGCCGCAGTTTGGCTCTTCCCAATCGATCCCCCTCTCTCCCCTTGCCATTGCCCCACGGGTCGTGTCCTCTCCTCTGTCCCTTCCCACCGTCACCCTCTTCCTCCTCATGCACGAGGAAGCTGCGTCCGCAGCGTCCTTGGCACAGTGGATTGAACAAAAGCTCCTCTGCGCTAAAACGATTATTCTACTAGGCGTAATTTCATAATTAGAAGAGACACAAAACTCGTGATTTCCTGTTTTTCAATATCTTTACTTATTTGAGTCGAACAGAACCGATTTAATTTATTTATACTTTACCTAAAAGTATATACAAAATGCTTTAAGTAGAAAATAGTTCTGAAAAATTAATGACAAAAATAGACACTAGAAATTCTTTCAAACATTGCTTTCGGTCTTAATTTTACTTAACCACCAAGACGAGTTAAGATTGCTATTTAAGACGAGTTAAACAGCGTGTTTTTCTGTTTTATTTTGCTCAATAAAACTATTTTTCCATTGAATTTTGTCGGATCAAGAAATCCGCAATTACTATACTAAGAATTTAAAAATTCCTAATCATCATATTATAAATTATATAAGTTTATAATATTCCACACAAAAATACTTTGTATTACAAATTAAACTCCTATAATAATTTAAACGAGAACAAGAAGACTTTTGTCCAATTTAATTGAGTTAGTGCCCATTGTTTGGAGTTGGTGGCAGCTGCCGGCAGCAGCGTTGGATCGGTCGACCCCGCACCGCAGATCCTCCTCCACTGCCCCACGTCCCTCCATCCCTCGGCGTAGCCATTGCCGCCGCCCCCGCCGCCGCCACTGCCACTGCCACCGCCGCCAGTACCGCCACTGCCGCCGCCACCGCCGCACGGAGCACCGGCCCTGGGGGCGAGCGACATGGTCCCGCCTCGCTGCATCCGTCCCCGCCCCTATAGGGAATGCCTCGCCCAGACCCACCCCCGCCCGCGACGTGCACTGCCTCCGCTCTCTCTTTGAACGCACGAGCTTCTCCAACTCTGTTTTCATTTTATTTTCTTCTTATCTACAGCTCTTCTCGCTCTCTCCAAATTCTATCTTTTATTCCGATCCATCGTATTTCTCCACTTCTCAAGGTTTTTAGTTCTCCCGCTCACTTCCAATCTCTTGTGCACGTATTTCTTTGATATTCATTTTTTCTTTATCATCTCTCCTCTCTCCATCTTCTCTCGTTTACTCCACTCGATTCCGCCCTCCCTTTCTTTTCTCTCCTGCCAGCCCCTCTGCTTCCGGACAGCGTCGCGTCTGTCCGTCTGTCCGTCCAACCGTTCACCGGTCGACGTGGAACCGACGGCCGCTCCGCGCTGGGCCTGTTCTCCATCGCACCGTGGATTAAAACATTTCACAGTCGTCGTTTTTTCGAACGACGCGGGCTGAATCCGGGAGTTATTTTCGAGATGGCGCGTACGCAATGGTAATTAGTAATGCGCATGACTTTCTCTCTCTCTCTCTCTCTCTCCTTCTCGCTTCATTTCAGACGAGGATACCATTTCTGTTTCGGGGTTTGCTAATTGATTTTCGCCCGAAGTTTTCGTTATTTCGAATTTTTAGGTTTTAAATATGAAGCTACAAATAATATATCATTATCTTAAAAATATATATTTTACGTTATTTAGTGTCTAGAATTTTATGATTTGCATTAAAATTAAAATGATTGCTTCCTTTTTTCGGGTGATTCATTGTAGAGAAAGAAGTCGTTTTAGAGAGGTTTCTTCCATCACTAAACGCAGTCTAAATCCCAAGAAACTAATAATCCGCATTTAGTTCAAATAAATGATTTACTGAGAACACGAAACCACCGAACCTCTTTTCGCTTCTCCTTAACTCCTTCAAATTGAACGACAGGGCCGAGCAACCATTGCGAATGCTTGCGACGCCAACCTCCCTTGTTAGCTGGACTAGCTTATCTGAATAGTTGAGAAGTACGTTAGGTGGCGGTGGTGGTGGATGGCAGCTGACGTAACTCGACGCGGTTCAGGCGATGTGGAGTGCGGCTCCAGCAAAGTTCACGTCGTCGCGAGTTGGCGTGCAGTTCGCGAGAGAATCGGCAGTTGTCGCCGTCACCGGCGAGTCGCCGCGGTCGCCCACCTCCTAAGATCCTTTTCGTCCTTTCTCTCTCTCTCTTCAGCTTCTTCTCCTTCTACTGGTTGCCGTCACATGATCGTGAAATGGTTCAGTAACGTTCTGAATGGTTGTTTCAAGACTAACGAAAAGTTATACCGACGTACTTCAGGGAAAGTGGAATGAATAATTGGTATAAGAAATGTATTGTGATGAACCATCGTGATTTAATATTTTCGTAATAATTAAATAAATGAATGATAGTAGTATACGTCTATCAACAAGATTTAATAACTTCTACGTTTATAATTTGAACTTATGTGGGGATCCAGAAAAAAATATGGGATATTTATTTATAAATATTATAATAATTTTGCAAATTATTTCTGTTTTTTTTTGTTTTTATGCTTTCTGTTGATACATTTTATATAATTTCATTCATGTTATTATTGTTTACTAAATGTTGACACGTTTGTGAAACTGATACCATGTATCCAAAAAAATTAATGGACGTTTTTGAAAACACCTGAAGAAGTCGCAAATTTACTGACGTAACGTTGTGAGTAAAATACATTATTTTGTCTATAAGAGGTAGTATAAGTTCATAATTTCATAAATAAATAAATTTTGAATATAATATTGAATTGAGGTATATCGGACAGTCTTGTCCTAAAACGGCTTGTAGTTTTAGTGTATTAATATTTGCAATATCTTATTTGGTTTTGTAAACTGTTCTTGTCTTTTGTTAATATTTTATTCGCTCTTGAAATCTCATTGAACGCGATAAAAGTAATGATTTCAATACTTTATGTAACTTTCAATACTGTCTATTCACGCGTAAACCAATGATTTTGATATCTGGAATGATTTGTACGAGAGTAATTTTTCTCTCCAATTTAAATATTTTCTTTAGCAGTTTTGGAGTGTTTCTTCACCTACATGAACAGTAAATATTTATGATACTACTGTGCATTTACTTTAATATTTTTGAAATTAAATATCGTATATTTTGTCTGTTAAGAAAAGAGTTCTCTAATGTAAGACATTTTAGACTTTAAAGAAAGACTTTCACCGTCAAAAATTTTTTTTTGAGTTGAATACTTTGATACATTTTGAGCACAACCTATGTTTACTCTTTCTAAAAATATTTACCACATAAAAAATTAAAAAGCATTAATCAAATAATCTATTTCTTTTCCCTATAAAACAGTAAAATTAAATATCTACGGAGAATGGTCTGATATAGGAATAACCGCAGTTTTATGAGATGTAACCGTATTTTCTTTTCTTGATTTAATTACACTTGTAAATAATATAATAAATTTATAAGGTTATTAAATGTTCGTTTATTTTATGTAGAATTTGATATTGAATTAATATGACTAACAAATGGAGTCAGTAAATAAGTTATTGACAGTATTTTTCTAAATGGCGCGTACATGTTTCAACATAAATTGTTTAAACATATTCCAGGAAGACTGTAGATTTGATTGGTAAAATATTCATAAAAATAATAGCTCCAAAATCTTTTGCACATAAAACTCTAAGCCAAATTATTTATGTATGTATATGCAATATTCGTGGTGTAAAAGAAACTTTATTTAAGATGCAGAATTGCAAGTCGTATATGGACCTTCAACGCCATTAAGTCAATTTTGAATTGATTCATTAGGTACAAGGTATATTGTCGATACCTTTGCTCACCGACTCACCCCCTCGGTCAGTTCCTTAGATCTCTACCTCCTGGATTACTTGAACCCTTCACCAGAGTCAATTATGAGGTTCCGTAATGAGGTTACTCTTGATGTTCTTAATTTACCTCTCGAGTTGGCTGAACATAGGAAGTGAGGGGTGATCATCGGCTGGTCTTCAGGGGGCGGGGATGCCGCAGGATAACTCTTCTAAATGACGTATTCGTCGTCTTACCCTTCATTACTGATTTCTTTACTGTGACAAGACGCCGAAAGTCACTGTTTCATTTCTGGTTATCTATTTATACTCAAGTAACTGCAAAGTAGTGAAGAGTCAATTGATCAATTTATTATGATTAAAAAACCTATTTTTATCTTGCTAATGATAAATCGCTCAATTGACTCTTCATAGATATTCAGTTGAATCTATTATCCTCAGTACTTATCCAGAGTTCGAATCGATGAAGTCAAAAGTAGTACAAATGAAGTCAAGTAAATACAAATTTCCAATTTGTATTTAAGGAATAAATTCATTCTTTGCTAATTATATTTTTATAATTAGTTTGGTTATCCGATGTGATAACGTAACTTTCGTCATTTGAAAGTAAAGCTATTTTCCTTCCATTCACACCTACCAGTTTGATAACGCGAAAGCATTCAAGGACTTAAGTTCGGGAGGAGGTTATCAACAATAAAATTTTGTGACTGCCCACTCGAGAGATACCACTGAAGGCCATTACATGGCTCGTTTCTATCTCTGTTTCATGGGCACGCGATTGTCACCTGTCATTCCAGCGTCATCATGCAACATGGACTTTAAACGAGAATGTATGTATGTATGTATGTATTCGTTCGGCATATCGATGGGAGACTACTCAAGACCGTTTACTCCGGCGCTCTGGCGCTTTGGCTTCAAGAAGCCATGATGATGAGAGTTAATGTGCAAATGAGATGAGGGATGAATGATGATGAGTGAATGGTGTGGTGGAATGATAGGCATGGGAAACGGGAGAACCCTGAGAAAACCTGCCGCGAACACTACGAATTCTACTTGGATCGGAGGGTTTGAATCCGCGTCCCCAGAGGTAGAAGGCGAGTACGCTAAGCACTACGCCACGGGTTGCCAACAATGGACGTATTTCACTCATAACTCAGAAGCAGAATCACTCTCCCTGTTTTGAACAGGTGTCCGAGTAGGAGTAAAATACATAATAGATATTTACCAAAAATAATATTTGGAGATTTCTGGATCCCTTGGGGTGGTTGGAAATTCACTGTGATACAATAAAATATTAGTTGCAGTTGTAAAACGTCTAGTGAATATTGAAACAATATTCCAGAATGAATGTATTTAACTATAATATATTTATCGACATAAAATATAAGAAGTAGAAATTTGAGGAAATTGTTTGTGTTACAAGAAATATGACAATAATCATTTCATTTTTGGGAATAATTGAATTTGAAAAAGATCTAATTTCTGTCTCAAACTTGAATAGCAAGGACATGTATTAGAAATGTACAAATACAATATATTTTCCTTATATCCACGGAATGGAAATTTTAATTATTTTTAAATCGTAGGTGAAATTTAACGATATGGAGAATTCGAGGTCACAGTGTATTACGGGTTGCGTTATTAATGTTCGAACACTTTCTTGTCCAGATATGCAAGAAACACGCTGAGAAACAAAATTCACATTAAGCGAAAGACAGAATAATAATGTGAAAATAATTATTATAACAAAGATTTTCAACATATATAACTTTTCGATTTATTTTTAAAATCTTTCAAACCAGCTGAAAATTGCGTTGTTGGCAATTCCGTTTCGCTCTCGCGTTCATTCTTTGCATGCTTGTGAGGCGACCCATGAATGCCGTGATAGACATCCGGTGTCCGTCACGAGGGGACTGTGTCACTCACGCGTGTGCTGTTGAGGATGGATCGATTATGAAGGGAAGTGATTAAAAACGAGATGACGGCGAGGCATCATTGACTCTACGCTGATGACGGAGGTGAGGGCAATAATAGGATGTCTGGAACTATTAGTTGTGAGCTTCAACCAAATGTTCGATGAGAAAGTGTTATTTTTAATTTTAAAAAATATGCTATGGAGTACTGAAGTATTCTTAAACTAGTACACTAAAGATATTTTCTACGTGTTGTGAAAGGTATTCCATTTTTGTCATTGACTTTTAGAGCTTTATTAAAACATATTCAGGAAATACTACTGCTTGTAGTACGTTATTACAGTTATGAGTATTACTATATGCAAAGATTTTTCTCTACTAACAAAGTACCTCAAATTGTATTAAAAAACATTAAAATAGTATATTTCATTTCAAAGGAGTGTACATCGTAGTTTCGTCGCATCTAAAAATTCGTTTTATTGCCCAATTCGGAACTATTTGGAGAAATTTTTAGGGGGGGCGGGAGTAGATTCACTAATTAAAGTTTTTTTTTGCATTATAATAGAGAAGTGATCTTCTTCAGCACCAGTCGTATTTTATGTTAGTATTTCTGTGCTACAATTGTCTGTCAAATTTTCGTAACTACCACACCCCGTCTGTACTGTATTTTGAACATAGTATATATGGTTATCACATATCTTCTCCATGTGTAGGGTACACAGAATAAATATGTACATAGTATATATGGGATTTCCGTGCTTTAATTTGAATTTTAGGCATTGTTTACTTCGTTACCTGTATCAGAGTTGTAACGATGGCAAATTCTTTCATTGTCACAATCCATAAAGGTCTTGAAATATTTTTGCTTAAAAATATACAGCCATGAACGAATTTTCAACAGAATGAATTGAGCAAGTGTTTGGAGTACATTTGCAGACATGTAACTTTTCTGTATTAATGATGTAGTTTATCGCTACTAGCGAGATGAAAGTAATCATTGGTTACGTAAAACGATGGAAGAGAAATAAACATGGATGATAAATTTGCTTACTGACACTGAAGGGAGACAAATGTGCCGGTAACCACGTCAGTTTCATTGGTGACGGGGCTCTCATAGTATAGCGACATCAACGTTGGCAGAGTAATACATTAATGGACGCGAGTGCAGACAGGGTGTGGTAGCTATACAACGTACTCATAATTAACAAATGCGATGATGCTGGTATAAACACATTAGTAATTGTATTTAGAAGAATTGTTCGTGGTTGTGAGTATAGGCATAGATTTAAATCGACAAAATGACTGAATAGTTTTAAGGTGATTGTTCCATGAATCTATTTGAAATCACACCAGATATGGGAGATGGGACTGTATAAGTGCTAGTTGAATAAAAGCAGAATTTTTTATCCCGTTCTCCAATTAGTTTTTTTGTTTTACCTAGAAATAGTTAGCTAATTCCAGGATGCCCGAGCTTTTTCTCTCGTAAACTTTGTGTAGTTTTCCAATAATAATTGTGAGTTATAACTTGAAGAGTGATTTGATATCGTTAGATAATATAGTCAATTTAAACAAGGGTAGTGATGAGGGGAACGATTGAAAAATTGTGTTCAACAATGAAAGCCATTATTGAAAATTGAGCTCACGAAAAAGATGATGAAAAAGAAAATACTACGATTGATGTCATAAAGGTTCAGTTGGAGGGGTGTGATAAAATAAAATAATGAAGGTGGTTATGTCAGAGTTTTCTCTCCATGTTCGCGTTAGCTGCATTGATAGCGTTCGGGATGACCATTATATTGATGGCGGTGATCACGGTGATGTGATATTAGCGTCAATAATTATTATATTTTGTTGAGATTACTTTAGGGTGACCTAAGTGATGTATAGTATTTCCTAGACTTACAATGTTGGTAATTCAGCATTCAGACTCACCTCGCTGATTTGATGGCTGTGGATTTCGTGCGAAGCAAAAAGGTGGTGTTGATAGCAACGCGTGCGTGTGGCACGTGGGGGCGTAGGAAGCGTGCATGAGCTGCGGACAGCCGCGGGTGGGTCGCGTGCGTACCGCGTCACGCCTCGACAGATCGCTATTCGATACCGCGAAAGGAAGTTGTGGTGTGGGATGCAATGGGATGGGGAGTGGCAGGCGCGTGTGGCACTGCCCGTTCATTAATGCGCTCTTTGTGCGCCGCGCCGCCTCCATCGCCACAACGCCATCGCGCCACTTGACGTGTGAGCGGGCGCCACTCCGACTGACTGAGCAGATTGGGCGATTAGCGGTGAAAGAAATAGTGTGGAATATCTTTCTCGTGTTTGCGTATTACGAAAAAAAAAAACTTTTTCTGTAACATCGTACTTTTCAGGAATAAATGAATAAATTTAACGTCATCAGTAATTACCTTGAAACTTTATCAGTTAATACTACATTTTCAATCATTAACCACTTCATACTACAGTTAGAAACATTAGTCCCATATCAAAATTGAAAGTTAAAAAAAAAAATTTCATGTCGTAGTGACAAAAAGTTTAATTTTGAATAGATCAAAAAAATAATTTAACAGCATGTTATAAGAATTGTAAATTGTTACGTGCACTATGTTTTAGTGTGTTTAGATCAATGGTATTTATTTTTTCTGAAAAATATTAATCTTTACAAAACGCTCTCCTGCACATTTTCAATTATTTACTGCGTAAAATTACATGCGTATTACGGTGGTTAATAATTAGTTCCAGTTCATCTGTATTTCATTGAGGTCCGCAGTCATCGCATCCCGTATTGTCCTTGATATGTCACAAACTGATTTCTATGAAAACGCCTCTGGTGTAGTCATGAGTGGTGCTCTTTTTAAAAAGGATCCAGTCAACAACGTAGCAACTAATTTCCATTACCACAAAACTACCATTTAATCGCTTCCATTGCGACAATTAGCAACATTTCTACAAATTCAAGTGACAAAACACATAGTTTGACCTCCACGGAGATGCATATAGAAACTACAGAAATTTCCTTTCCAAGCACATCATTATACATTTTCCATTCAAGAACCTATGAACTTAACTGGAAAATTAACACATCTCCCTTTGAGATTTTCAAGAATAGCGTTAATGACTTTCTATAATTCGAGCTGTAAATATCTCATCTTGTTATTCGCGATACAAATGACAGGCTATTCCTAAATCACGACGTATTTTGCATTCAGAATGAATTCAAGGTTGTATAGTTATTGAATCGGATTTAAGAGCAGAAATGCTTTTTCATTAAGAATATTATTCTTAATAAAAATGTAGTATTATAGAGCGCTTTTAAACATTTTTGTGTGTACCGTTAATGCGTGTAACACATTGACAAAAATACAAATGTAAAATATTTCGTGGTTCGTAGATTTGAATGATCTTACTTATTTTTATTAATGTCGTAATGTAAATTTTGTTGTTGTTATTCACCATGTAGTGTAATTATATGTGGTTTATGTTAAGTCTATGATTTTATACATTATTTTATACGTTTTTGACATTACAATGAAGATGATAATACCTAGAAAGATGATAATCAAGCAAAGAAAACAGCAGAGCTGTTTAGTAGGGTAAATAATTTCTAGTGTTTATATGGGGAAGATAAAGAAATGAAATGAATATAGGCTTTGCGGAATGATGAGAAAAAATCACCAAACATGTGGTAACTGAAAATTAAAGACAGAAAAGATCCCTTTTTTCCTTCAAGTATGGTCGAACATAAAAAGATAATTACCAGTTTCCTGAAGACGATTTGAATAAAAGCATTACAGTGAACATACTCCTATTAAGCAATACAAAAATCAAGTGCTAAAATTAACTTACTAACCAACCATCTCTTAATATTTAAAATAAAAATTGTAAATTCTTTCCCTTGATGACCACAAGAAAAGATTCATTTTAACGCTGATGATACAAACAATTTTATATTTCTTATATTTAGTATTATATGAGCGATGGATGAAGCGACGTTACGAGGAATGCTTAGAAAAATGTAAAAGAAAGAGGAAACAGACATACACAATAACATCATTCACCTTTTGAACAAAATGAATTGATAAATATAAATTTTGAGTAATAATATAAATAAATATAAATTTTACAAAGGCCGATCCTACATAATTTCAAACTAATAATTCTTTAGAAAAAACACAAAAACATCCGTTAACGTATTAGTCGCTTATTTAATCCAGAGAAAAATGGAGATGGGCATAATTTGAATGCCTTAGCAATCATGATATATTTGGAGGAGAACTTGATTATTTCCAGCGTGGTTGAAATGGTCCCCTTCATAAAAGTTAATGGCCTAATGTTCTCTTCGAAGCTGCATTTTCCACCTGGTTAAAATATCTCGATTCCCAACTCCCATATCACTTGTCCCCGTGGTTGCAGCGAGGCGCCGTCGCTGGTGTCCCCACGCCTATCGATTCTACCCCGCATCTGCCACCCGCCAAACCCCATGCCATCCCCTTCCCTTGGGCGCGAATACGGGGCGCCGCCCTACCACCCGCTCGCTCTCTGTAATTAGTTCCGTCAGAGGAGCAGTCTCACCCCAACCCCTACGCGTTACACAGCACGTCCCTGCCCTGCCCTGCCCACCCTATGCCCTCATCGCCCGCCACGCTCTAGTGTCCCTTGCGACCTTGCGCCTACGAAGCCCTTATCACAGACTCTCCTCATCCTCCGAATCCCACCCTCCGACTCCCTTCCGCCGATGAGGTGTCGCAAGCAGTTGTACTCGCTTCCTCCTTCATGCACGACATTGTTACGTTCAACGTATGCGCTCTATGTTCAGTGTATTTTTTTCCCACTATAATGTAGTATATCCAAGCTATTATATAGTTAATGAAAAGTAGCAAGTAGAATTCATATATTTGAAGAAACAATTTCAACTCGCGCCTTCATTAGTCACGTAGACAATCTACGTGACTGAAGAAGCTGCGAGCCGGAACTACTTCTTCAAGTAAGTGAGTTTTACTTTCTATTTTTCATTAACTTTAAAACTTTTTAATTTATAGAAGATGGTAGTGTTACTTTATTTTAAAGATTACCCACACTAGTACGAAGGTACTAGTAATTGATTAAATTACTTTTTTTTCACCACAATACATTTTGCATGTGTATACACCATTTATCATTATGCCGAATAAACGCTTAATTGAAGTATTTCAACAAACATTTATTATATATGAATAGGCAAGTTGTTGTTATCATTACCACGTAGATAAAACAAAGTTTCCTCTACCTTGATTACGTTTTTTTATTGATTTCAGAATATGCTTTCGTCGGCGTTGTAAACATTCTCAATTGATGAGCCGAAGAAACTATATTCTGGAGACAATAAAAATCATGTTACCACGGCAACAGAGGAAAATTTCTTTTATTTAAACTTCGACCATATTGAGAATCTTACTGCATATTACAGAGAGAACGTAAAATACAACCAACATTCTCTAAATTGGTGGAGAAACACAAAGTTGAAACCAGATGATTCGGTGGAGGGTTGTGTTTGTAAACAGAACAATGTATTATAGTTCTGTTTGACTGTCCTACTGGTATACGAAATATGTGCAGTACCAAATAGTTTATTATAGGTATTAGCTGATAATTCCTTTTGAAAGGATATTTTAACCTTATCCGTTTAGAAATATCGTATTATAAATTGGTGATAGTTTTTCTCGTGTTTCACTTCTATATTTATATGAATTCGATGGGAATAACCTTATTGAGTATTGCTGTGTATTCAATTATCATTTTTATATCCTTTTTGTAATAGCCAACATGTAGTTTCTTTTAGAACTGTTGTAGTAGATCGCGACTTTCGCAATTTGGGCGTTTAGACATTCAACTAAAATTCGAATCGAACTCACTTCGTTTTGCCAGCTGTATTTTGTAGTGGAGCTGTACACTATTTTATTGTTGAATTGTTTATAGTATTTCAAATATATTTAAATTAGAAATTTACTTCCTACAGTTCGTTCTCGTGAAACACTTCGTCGTCATTGAATCTTCCCGTTCATTACCAGAAAAGTCTATTTACACAAAGCGATGTCAGTGCAATCTCTTCCATCCCAAGAGCCCACGTTTCCGCTTTAGCTTCGTCAACGCTCGCTGGCGCGATACCTACAAAAAATGGACCGCAAAAAACTGCATATTTTAAACGTCATTAATTACCGAATTTCAAATTCAGCAATATGGGTGGTGGTGCTGATGTTACGAGCGCGTTTTGCACCGATGCGAGGTCCGTGGCAGGAGATGGGGTGGCGGAGTAAGCGGGAGTATTGGTCTTTTCTAATTGGCCTGTCGACGAGCGTGATAGGTACGTGCCCAACTTTTCGCGTGCGTGTGCTCTCGTGCGTCAGCTTGGTGGAAGAGGACGAGGTTTTTGTGGATTTCCATTCTCTAATGAAGTTCTAGCGAATTTGTTTCATTTGAGCTGTTGTTTGTGATCCTTCCCGTAGTTGGATGGATACGTCTAATTACTCGGTAGATACAGGACTGAAATTTGTTTTGCAGGTGTTCTTTTATTTTAAAGTACAAATCGTCGGAAGATTTGTTTTAAAAAATGCTAGTGCTATGAATCTGTCGAGTGTAGGTAGGTCGCACCAGATGATTTTTTGGGAACTGTCTGAAGTTGATAGAATTTTTAGTGTACACCATAAAGACAGTTGAAGGTGGCTAGGGAATTTGTATAAAAATCGAGATAAAAATTATGAATCACATAACGAATTACATTTTTGTTAGAAAATGACGTGTTACGTGGTAAAATATTATATATTTTAAAATCCTTTCCGAAAGAGAAGAGAGACGTGAAAATACTTGCAATACATAAAATAAGGTGATTCATCAAATGGATCTTAAAACTAACTATCATTTGTTTTAACACTATATACGACATTAATTTCACATTGGAAGCGTAGATTTTGACAGCATTAATAATTTAGTAAACTATTAACGGAAGCTAAATTGTATTCAAATTACAAAACGATTTTATTTATTATTCAATAATTAACTCTACAAAAAAAAAATATATGTACATCACGCTTTGAGTTTTAAAAATTATGTATTTGAGGAAACAAGAAATATAAGCGTAATATATTAACAATTTTACAATTTACTTAATTTGTATTTTGTAATTTACTTTTCCAAATGTACAAGTTTTTTTTATCAATACACAAATTTTAGTGAATAAGTATCCACTTTGCTCGGAAATAAATTGTACGTATATCCTCCATAAGCATACTCCTAGAGAGATCTCTCCGGGACTCAAGATTCTTCCCGTTGTTGCAAACCGAAGTATTTGAGAGAGACAGCTCTTTGAGAGCTCATCACACAGCTGCTCTCCATACACTGTTTTCGCAACCACGCATAGAATGTGGGATTCCCTCTGTCTGCATTCTCCTCATACACAACATACCCTTCTGTCTTCGTTGTTTTTTCCTCCCTACATCTCACTGCCTCATTCTTTCTCCTTTTTAATTTTTTTTGGGTTCTCTGCCCATTCTTCTTTTTATGCTCTCGCATAGAACACATACAATCTACAAATGCGTATGCGGCGTGCCGTCTACGAGCACATGTGGGTATTCAAGTGTGGTTATTACTGTGGGAGTGGAAGATGTATAGGATTCTATGTCGACGGGTTTGTAAAGACTATAATACCATGGAAGAGCAAGAGGAATTACTCCGGTGACTTCATGACTGCTGGTTCCTGTAGAATGCACGCAATTTACACGCGCAGAAATTACGGTGACCTAAAGAAGAATGGGCGAAAATAGATGGTGAATGTAGTGTTCTGCGTGAGATGCTTGATTTGGAGTGCTTAAAATGATGTTTGCGTCATGAAATAGGTCCCAGAATTATTATTAATTAAACTTACTTCACCACCTATCCAACATCAAGAACGTCCGCACCACTTGCATCCGGTACAATTGTGAAACTTCACTAACGAAATAGAAATATTGGTATTTGAGGACACCCTTGGTTTCTATTGTCATACTCGTAAATTTAAATTATGAAATATAGAATTTTATGCTTGGATTTCTTCAAGGCTGACAATATTATTGGTGAAGGTGATGGTAAAATGGTTGTGAAACAGTTTCTAAGATATCATCAAAGATTTGATCAAATTAATTATTGATTTACTAAATAATAAATTAACAAGAAATTTTGATAACAGGTAGGAAAAACAAAACAAAACACAAAATATTTCGCAGTCACGTAAAAATAAATGACTACGAAACTTGTAGACTAGAGCAAGGTTGCAGAAATTCAGTAGGAGAGTGAAAGCAAAATGTAACAAGAAACCGAGCACTGGAAATGAGGACAGAGGTGAAACCGAAAACGCGAACCAGTGAAGACGGAGCTGTAAATGAGATTGAGGACAAGGGTGCGGATGAGGAGGGAAGTTGCGAGAAGAAATCTAAGATCAGATTGAAGCCCAAGACGAGCGTGCGAACGACGCTGATGACGTAGGTTAGTGCGAAGGGGAAAGGGAACGGCCGAAGGGGAGAGAAGCAAAAGTCTGGCGTCATCCTCGTGTGCGACGCGACCGGAGGGTCACTCAAGTAGAATTTACTACCCTGTATATTCCGCGTTTAAAACTGCGCTGCAGTGAAACTGGCGTCGTTGCAGAGCTGCGTGCACGCCTCCTAGAGCAGCGAATGGCTCCACGGGATGTCGGGGTTCGTTGCGGTCGGTGTGCTTGGGTGGCAATAGCGGGTACACAGCGGAGTCATGACGAAAGAGAGTCATGCTTTTCAAAAGTATTTTTCTGGAATTTATTACAAAGGTATAAAAACATTTTCACGTATTTAAGTACACAGTATTAAATTACGACTATTATTTTCGATTATGTAATGAGTATCAGTATAATCAATAATAGTATTGAAATAAGGTTAGTATCCACGATTTTCTAATCATAAAAATTGAAATACAAATTCCGATTTGTAATTAATAAACATTAATCTAATTTTTAATATTAATATTATTATTATTCAATTCTATTATTATTTGACCTCGTGAGTTCTCTAACTGACAGCCAGTATGGTCCCCTAGGAGTTTAAATAGGAATCTGAAATAATACTAGGTAACGTTATTATGGTTCGCGACATTGTTACTTGAATAACGTTGTAGCAATTTATTTGGGAATAAATATTCGTATTGTTCAGGTTCTTTGTAATCATTACTTTACACAAATTTGAGCAGTATTAAAATGAAAGTTTTATGAACGGAATATGTGATTATTTCATCTAAAAGAGAATCATCAAATGCCCGTAAAACCACGGTATGCCTCATGTAGCTGTCTAACAACGACCTTTCATGATTCGAACGACAGCCGACGAAAGGCAAGCGTTGAAGTTGGTAGGGAAATTCAACAGGGACTTCTTACTGTGAACAGCCTCTGCCTGCGCGTGGACCGCAAATGGGTGGAGGGAACTGCGGACCTCTGGCAATGGGAGACGAGGAGCATCTAATGGAGGGACTGAGGGTGAAGGCGCATGTGGGGTCGACTGGAGAAGGAGGGGAGGCAGGTGACAGTACTCAGACAGCATGGCTCCAGCAATTATGGGACGAGGTCACGGGTACGAACACCGAGGGGTCAGAGGGGGGTCTAATTTGGATGAATAGGAAATTTGAAGAAGAATGTCGTAATATTATATATCGAAATAAAAACATAAGTGATGTGATAATGTATGTATCTTTAAAAGTATAATAAATTTATTTTAAAATGACTCACTATTGCTTATAGAGAAATTTCTCTATAATATGAAAGATTGAATTAATGAAACATAACCTCGTAATTTTAAGAACTATACGAACACTAACATCTTGGAGTCCAATAATGACAATTTAAAAAGTGCAGATCCAATTCTTACAGATCCAAACAACAGGAAGTAATCTCATCTGAAACTACTACTTCCTACTACTACGAAATGTAGTACAACTACGTAATGATAATACAACTACGAAATGATAGTTATGACATAAAGACTGCTAACCTCACGACTTTGAAGAAAATTTACAGGTAAAATTTTTCCTCCGAAAGCGTTAATTTGTAGTAATTCTAGAATTTTCCCAATACTACTGAATATGTTGAGAACGCACACCGTCCTTACTATCCCTTGCCCTTCATTACGATTATATTCTCGAGAGCCATGTGCGTATTCGTCTGCCCTGTGTGCTTCCTGTGCGTTGCTTTTCTAAAGCCTCAGGCCGCTGAGATCCTCGCGGTCTCTGGCCAACGCGAGCTGAGCGCCAGCGAAGCGTTGCGGTGGCGGCTTGTGGGTGGGTGGGTCGTAGCTGAGGGCGGATGGATACGTGAGAGGGAGGGGGCGATCGATGGGCGGCGCGCGCCAGATCGCCCTCGCTATATCATCCGCGTGCACGCGACCGCTACCCTCGCTCTTCATCTCCTCCTCCTCTCATTCTGCCCTTAACGTCGCTGGCCCCTCTCCCCAATCCCTGCTGCTACCGCCACATCTGATGCTTCACGCTGACACGCGCTCGCGCCTCCGCACCCTCGTGCCTCGACGTTTTCACGCCCTCGCGCAGTTACAGATACGTGTCCTCGCGTCCTCACGCCTTGCCGTCACGGTTTCGTGTACGTACTTTCATCTTATCAGTCTTACGTCCTCTTTCTTTCCTTTCCTTTCCTCTCTTCATCCCTCCCTCACTTTTTTCACACTTTTCTTCATCTCCGCTTTTCTCGTGTTTTTACTGTCTTAGCGATTCCCCTGACTCACTTTTTCCCAATCCTAATTTTCTTCTATTCTCGTCCCCACTTCATCCATCCACGCCCAATTTTCGTTCGAGACGTACCTCGCACTGAAGGAAAGGAAATCGGGCAATCGCGTCTTGCTGTGCTTTGGGAGGGATTTTGGGGAAGTTAAGGGCTTCCCTGAAATGCTTGCGAGTGCTGGAAAACTAGGCGCTGATAATTTTCCCTTTCTGCATATCCTGGGATGCAAAATAGGAAGGGAAATAGAATGAGTTATAAGTGACAAGAAAATGACTGGATAAGCATTACGAAGTCATCATCTTTACGATTTAGGCATTTTTTTCATCATCAGCACTGGTACTATGCTTTTATGTTATCTTCCTCTTCAGAAATAAATTATTTCATATAAAAATCTCGAATAGCAAAATTTAAGGGGTATTTTACTATGTACGTAATTTAAACGTGATAAAAAGTATTCAAAAGAGCCACTTCAAAATATCACCAATATTGTCAAAACGAGAAAAAAACACAATGGACTGATTAAAGTTACGCGGTTGTATGTAATCCTGCCGATAAGTCTCAATGATTCATTGAGACCCAAGATATCTGATTTATCGAGTTCTATAGTGCCGCACTTAATTCCTTGAAGACTATCGACCAGAATCCTATAAAACAATTTCCTTACATATTACATCGAATAAACGATGCCAAATAGTGGAATGAACGATGAGAGCATCCGATCATATATTTTAATATTGGAGGAGAAATAATTATAATTCTAAACATTTTTAGCATGAGGAGAATGTGAACAAAGTGTTTGATGGGTTTTTGCCCAGCAATGAAATTCGTAAAATAGAATGATAACACGGAAATATAAAATGAGTTACATTAATGAAGTGAGGGTGCGATGATATAGGTAAGACAATCTCTTTGACAGACGTATTATTAAGGATCTTTCCAGCATTTTTTTAGTTTTAAAGATTTTGTTGTCTAGTCCAATAGCTACTTTATTCTTACTTTGTATTATTTCCGAGCTCCAGGATCACCTACATGGTTCCTAAGTACGCTACATTGTTTAAAAGCACTCGTAAAACATTATTTGACATTTTAATGTTTGATGATTTCCCATTCTTGTTATTTCTTCAAATTTTGAAAATAGTAAAATCTCTCAAAAAATATTTTATTAGAACTGAAAAATTATGTCGTAAAATTGTTAACGCGATTTACAAATTAAAACTATTTCGAAAGCTTTTTTGGAATTTCTAAATTTTCTCCTATTTTATTCTTACCTCTATAAAATTGTATTCCACTGCTCCAAAAATATTTAAAAGAAAATCTGGATACATCACGCCAATTTTCTGGGCACATCCTCCTTGAAACGTAACGCTTGGAAAAGGGCACATTTTCATCTTGAGATGTTACCCTCTCTATAAATGGTAGCGGAGGACGTTCGCAATCGACGTCCAGTGCGGGCGTTGCTGGCAGAGTTCGCAGCGAAAACGAAGCGGAACCCAAGCGGAGGGCGGGGAATCACCGAGGCAGAGGCCGTCGTTTCGGTTACGGCTCGGTGCTGTGGTGTGAGGAAGGATGGGAAGGGGAGGCGGGCGCCGCAAACAACCGGGGAAGCCCGCAGCGCCGACGCGAACCGCGCTCACTGAAGGGAAACGCATCGGGCGATGGGAAGGGCGCAGGGCAAGGAAGAAAGGAAGGCGGGAGCGCAAAGTGGCCGCGAGTTTCATCCCTATGGCGGAGATCCTTGGCGTGCACGGCCGCTGCCGCTGCCACCGTCACCGCCGCACACAGCTCAGCCCTGGCGCTGGCGCGGGGAACAAAGGACTTAGCAAGTTGCATATCGGGGGAAAGTTCAAAAATTCTGGAGGCTACTTCGCCGTGCTCATCATTTTCGATATTGTTTTTAATCGAAATATACACGTCACAATATTCCAAACGTCAACTTTTTTGCGCGTGAAAACGTCATTTTTAGTGATGCTATTTATTTATAATTTGATAGAAATAGTAATTTACTATTTCATGATCCTTTTTAAAAATATAGAAGTTTTTTTTAATATTTTCATAGTTTAGTCGAGTGGCAACATATCTCTAACTACCCCTCTCTTAATATTAATTTATTGTAGGTCATTAATGTTTCGCTTAACCCCTAGTTGAAATTATATTAGTTTCAAAAATTTTAAGCATTAATCATTACTTTATTTTTTTTACCAAAACAAAATATTTTAAAAGTTTACAATATTTGTTACATAAATTAAATTTATCAAAATATTTATCCAATTCAAGTATTTTGAGTTATCCATCATTAACTGTTAGAACAAACAGATGAAACTTGAAATTAGGGTATATAATAGTCTAACATGTATTTCAAATTTGAAATGTTTCATCTTTAGTAAATTAATTTAGTTTATCACTGAATGTGGTCTTACACGAAAAGAGAGCAGAATTAGGGAATGCGCAAAACATAATTTCGTGGTACTAAAGCATTTTTAAAATTCACTGTTGGGTGTTAATACATAATTATAGAACCATATTTGTTTATCTGGAAATTCTCTCTTAAAACTATTGTTGTTCATTTTATTTTGCGCAAACGTCTCCTATTCTATTGACAAATGATTTATTTGGTTCATTATACTATGTAATGTGTGTTGAAAATATAATAAAAGAAGTATAATAATTGGTATTGCAGCGCTCACTTATTTTTGAAGCAATGGAGAATGGATGCCTAGGTAGGAAAACGAAAAGAAAATATAATTACAAAAATTTCGACCATTTCACGTGATATTCTAAGATAGAAAAATTAGGAGAGAGAATCGTGCATGCAGTTTACGTTGGAGTGGTTTACAAAGGAGATTGATTTTCTTCCTATTTAATTTTTAACAACAGTTTAATTATGTGTTGCGACAGATGTATGATACATAGTCAGCTTTATAGTCTGCTTCACCTTTCTCGTATGATTTTTCCAAAAGTTAAATTACATAAAATTAACTACAAATGAATTCACTAAATAAATATAATGATTTTCATTGCAATTAGGGAACTTAACCAAATTATTTTCAGAAAACAATGATCGTATTGCAGATTGTTAACCATCATTGTATTCATAAGTTTACATTGCTTATTTTAGTTGCGTTATTTTTATATTACGATAATTTTTTTGAAGCATAGAAATATATTTGAAGTTATTTATAGTCCATTTAATATCATATATTAAATTTTCCAATTAAGATCATTTCCAATTTTGCATCATTCGCTTCGATAGTATTTGATTGAAATATACCGTGAATCAATTGGAATGATTTGAAATTTGGTATTAGTTAGTTTAGTGATAGTCTATATTTCACTCCATATATATCATTAAAAAATCCTATATTGTAAACAGTACGTTAATTTTACAAACATAGATGAAATATAAATGTTATTTGAGATATATAAGATTTACTTCTTAACAAATGAGATTTAAAACCTATATTTCTTTATTAGAACATACATGTCAATGGCTTTGTAACTAGGTTTATGATGAAGTAAAAATTTTTGACAAGGTATATGCTACGCTACGTTTTTCGAAAACTCTGGTAACTTAATGTCCAGTGACCTACATTTGTATGAAAATATGAGAATAATACATAACGTCACGTACATAATGTGTATCTTAAATAGGTTTCCCAATATTCTCGTCAATGAATTATACCTATGAATTGTCCCATCCTGGCCCGGGTTTTTCTCCGTTTTTCCTTCGGGTAGAGGCGGATTTCTTATACAGGTTCTCTAGGGTTTGTCTAGGGGCGTGTTTATTGTAACAATAAATCGTGAATTTAGTGTTTTTTCAACTCTTTTGATTTTTAAGCACTATACTCAGAATAATCTATAGTTCGATAATAACTTGTACATGAAAATTTACAAACATATTGACATTATATATGTATATAGTATATTGACATATACTCGCAGCTAACTTTTTATCTTATCTAGGAACTTATGCAAAAAAAAAAAATTTGAATCCGCCTTGGCCCTTGATCGGAATTGATGGGATGGTCCCTTGCATGCTTCCGGAGAGTAAATTAGTATATTGTCCTCCACGTGGTCATACGCAGTTTGTACTGTTTTTTGACAATAAATTTATTATACCTTTCTCGGTATAAATGACTTTGACAGAATTATTTTATCGTTTAGAATTATATTAGGAGGTGCATCGTGCATTATTATAAATTGAGATTTTGTACTACTCATGTAAGCTTCCTGCTGTGAAAAATATTAATTTTGATCAACCTTGAATTCCCATTGCCAATTACCAATACAACATCACGCGTGACCATTGCCCCACTCGACAGCTCGAACAAAAAACCTAAACAAAACACGACGCGTCCGCGCGTGACCGCTCCGCAGTGACAAGCCGCTTCCCCATCTCCTGATCAACGAACGAACGAACGAACGAACGAACGTTCCGCCCACCCACTGAACAGCGCGCGCCTGGCCGACGCAACACGCTACACACACTGTGCCCCAGCGTGGCAGGCAGTCACTCGGTGGCTCGCTTGCTCGCGACAGGCGACGAGGCAGTAGCGGCAGGGGTCGCGTGCCGCAGGTGCGGTGGCGGCGGCGGTGGTGGTTTGGGATGTGGGATGGGGGACGCGGCAGCGAGCGCGCGTGCTCGCCCCCGCCCTCGGCCCCCGCCCTAGCTGCCGCTTTATCGGGTTCCGCTCCACCGCCCTGCATGTCGGTTGCGTCATTACGGGCGCGCGCCGTGCCGCCTATCTCTGTCTCTGTCCTTCTGCGTTCTGTCTCGTTTCGCTCGTATTCTCTCCATCTCTCTCTGTTCCGCTCTCTCTCCGCGCTCGTCGGCCTATTGTCGGCGGTGGCTGATTTAGCCTCTCCGCCGCCGTCGCCACCGCTGCCACGTCCGGCTCTCGCGCCCCGCGGGTCCGTCCCCACCCCACGTCCCTCCGCCGATGCTTCCAGTGCGGCGGAAATGGCCTCCCTCCAACGCTGACGAACCCGCTGCAGCCACCGCCGCCTCCCGCCTTTTTCATGCGGCGCCCGCCGCAGTAAAATACGCTCGGAGCCCGCGGCACTGGAAGCGCGCGGGAGGAAAGCGAGCGGTGGGGATGGCGGATGAGACGGAGCTGGGTTGGGGAGCGTCAGAGGTGGCGACGGCTCAGCCGTTGGAGCGAGGGTGGAAGGAAGGTGAAGGCGGGTGAGGAAGGGCGGAAGGCGGAGCGGAGCCAGGGCGCGCGATGAAAATTGTACCGCCGCCTTCGGCGCCGTATCGGACGACGCCTGCCGTCGCGGCGCCGCCTCTGTCGACTCTCGCTCACGAGCTGCTTGCTCTCGGCTACGACGATCCTGCACTACCCTAGTTTGTACGAGAGGAAAAACAGCGAATCTGGTTAGATTCCATTACAAACATGTTTCGTAATTCAAGTTTTCTTTCCTGCGCATGGTACCCATAAACCATGGTATTTTTTTAAAATAAATTGTATACGATTATGTTAACAAAGATTTCTATATTTGCCCGCGATGTTCTCATCATTCCATGTAATTTACAATTCCAAACATAAATGTGTTTAGGATAATTTTTAAAATTTTCGTGGAATCAAATCCAATGAAATGCACAACGATAAGGAATCTTTAAATACATTTCACAAAAATAATAATATTTATTAATAACAAAATAATTTTCCGCGAACAAATGAATGTTAATATTAGCAAAAATTATATTCATTAGAAAATAATATTTAATGCGCATTTCAGTATAGTCTATTATCTAATTATAATTTAATTCTTTTACATTTTTTATCATTTAACGGGTATATAAACATGTAAAACACAAAATGTCTCCATTTATTAAAAAATATCTACCAATGAATTACATACGCGGTGTAACGTATCCGAGATAAAGAACAAAACTGTTTGAATATTTACCACGCATGACATATAGAATGAAAATATTTGTAATTTTTATGAATTATGTTATACAAGGTTGGTTTAAATGTTACTATTCTTGTATTTTTCAACTTTCTCCTATACGCATTGAGTACCAAGTAAAGAAACATGGACAACAAAAGAAAAGGGAACCAATGATTATTCAATCTAAAGACTTACTACAAAAACAACAATTAGTTGTTGATTAGTAGTTAGACTCTAAAAACTAATAATAGAAATGAGCTGTTCTTTTACTATTCGAGACTAATTTACTATGCAGTAATTATGGATGCAAATTTATATTATTTTCACTAATTTAATGATTTATAAATTTGATGAAAGATATTATCAGCCACAGAATTAAAAAAAAGTCTTTGTTTCTCAGTGTCTTGTTAATGTTTTAGTCCTTCAAGAATTACGGCATTTCTTTCTAATCATAATAAAAATCATTCTATTATATGGAAGGATTATGAGAGTGAGTATTGGAGAGACATGTTCAAATATTCTGCTTCATTGCGTAAAATTAGCAACGGAGGAGTAAAAGATAGTTTTAAGAACACTCACCTCCAGCCGTGCCGAGTCAAGAATGAGAGTCTTGAGAACGGCTAGTGATTGGTTGATACGCGCCCTTCGTCTCTTCTCCATGAGAGGCTTATTGGCCTGAAACAGAGGGACGGAGCATGAAAAGTGAAGCTTCGTCTGTGCACTTACTACATACTCTCTTTCGTGTACTGTATTACAAGGAGTATTTTGTCAAAATTGATATACTGGTGGACTGTCAGAGAGCTTAAAGAAAATGAATCTGAACTATTTAAGGAATTTTTTTTAAAATTTGCTTCTTTTTATGAACTTTTGTAGATATGTATTTTGAAATAATACGTTATTTGAAGATATAATTAACATCGATTAATATAAGTAGTTCAAATAGATTTAATTTAACTTCTTTAACGAAAAAAATATAGGACATTTACAAAGAGTAAAGAAGAATGTATTAGTGAAGAAGTAATAGTAAAGAAGAATGTATTATTGTATCAGTGAAGAATGCAATTTATTATTTGGTTTGGCAATTTTGGTTATGTTCATTCTACAGATACATGAAAATACCTAGATACGAACTACGTCATAACATATGCAGTAAAAGCCGTTCGAATACTATAATGCCTTGGGCTAACTGATCTAACAGTTGTTTACGCAGCAGGAAAGTACGTACATACCGAGCGTACAAACACAACATATTAATAAGCCTGGAGAAATAAAAAAATCCTATGCGAAACGCTTCTGGCACAAGTCAATTGCAGTTCCATTTCGATAATGCTGATACGGATTCAGAAGGGAAATCGGATTTGCTGCAATTCACATTACTGTGGTTATGATGCTTTAGCACCAAGCTCTCCTCATGAACCACGCGCTACCACTTTATTCTATGAGGAAGCACCACGTACATCTCTGTGTGAAATAGTAAATGGGATTTCTTTTTTCAGATTCATTGAGATTTACTTGAAAGAAAGGTGTTGTATTAATAACGAGTATAACTTTCTTAATAATTGAATATCAAAGTTGCTTTCGTAATTTTGGATCAATAATTTTGTAATTAGTTTCTTGTCCGTTTTGAATTATGTTGACAATCTCAGTTAGTGGCCTGTAATAAAAAAATTAGCGTTCATGAAGTTAAATAATGAGACCTGATTTTGAATCCTTACTATTACCATTACCTTTAGTTTGATCCCCAGATATCGCTTTAATCACGCATGTTTAAGGAAAATACGTTCAGAATTATATCTGTCGTAGGAGGAAATGGATAATTAAGTTTGAAACTAATATTGCTACAGTAATATTCAGTTAAGATCTTAAATAACTACCCGTAAATTATAATTTATTTTTCTTCTGAAAAAAAAGAGCGATAATTTTTAATAACCTCACACCATATAGGAAAGGACTACTGAATAATAATGGTATATAAATTGATATTATGTGACACCTATATTCACGGTTTACTTCTTGAATCGTATTCTGAGGAATGTTTCCTCTTATACATGAGCTAATTGTGAATACAAAAAGTACTAGGAGGGTTCGTTATTTTCATATCCAAATTCCGAAAGCGCCCGTAATAAACATAGTGATTTGTATTTTACAGGTAATTTTTTCACTTGTTATTTTACTTTATATCGTTAGTTGGTATTCAGAAATTATTGTGATTCTCCGAACGATAATATTATTTACGATATAAATATACCACTTCTTGTACTAAATTAATGCATGTACGTATTGGTACGTATTACACTGTATATTTTTAATATATTAAATATTTAAATGATAGAAAAAATAGGTTATTTTGGTATTTGTTTAGTAAAAATAAAAATACTAATAACCACAAGGAGAATCTCTCGTCTCATAACTTTTTAAAAGTATTTTTTGTTCCTCTGAGCCGCAAATGCTGATTACGGAAAAGTACGGTAAAGTGGTTTCCTTTATTTGATGTCAAAGCAATATTTGTATGTATTCTCTTTCTCCATATTATATGATTGATATGTTCGTGCTGTTAGTAATTCTGAAACCGAAGAAAATCGCCCTCGTCTTGCGTGGCCATCTTGTCCGAGTCACATCACCATCACCCTGAACGCACGTGACGTTTCTGACACAACGTCGCCGCTCGCTTTCTCCGATCGCATCGCTAAACTCCGTCAGCCCCGTCGCCACCGCAGCCGTCGCTGCTCTAAAAGTTCTTCTCTCTCAACGTTCGTCTCGTCTCGCCTCGCCTGCCTGCCTGCTGCGTTTTCCCTCGTCGACAGAACCTCTGCCATCGGTGTCTGCAACGAACGCTCCAGGCGGGGACTGGTGGGCGGGGAGGAGCGGAAGCTCGGGGACGAACACGACGCGACGCGATGCGAGGCGGCGCTGCCGCAGCCCCGGTGGCGGAGGCGGGGAACGGCAGCGAGGACGGCGGTGGCGGTGGCACGCGCAAGAGGGGCGAGGAGACGCTGAGACTCCTCCGCAGCGCGTGGTAATTAAATTCAGACGCGGTCACGCGGCCGGGGAACCGGGAACCGAGAGGGGAAAGCGGTGGGAGCTCGTCGCCTGCCTGCCTGTGCGCAGCCCTCGCACAGGGACTCCACCCTCAGTCCTCAACGCCGTCGCACCGCTGCCGTCTTATACATCCCCGCCCTTCTCCTTCTGCGACGCCGTGTCTCGTCCTAAGGACGCGAATGCCGTGCACCCACCCGCAAGGCGAGCTTCATTTCCTGACTTTGGTATTTGATGTGTATGGCTTCCAAAGAATGTGCTGTACATACGCGCGACCACGCAACCATTGGGAAGACTGGACTTCCTTTTCAATTTTTGGTTGAAATTGTTTGTTTTGTTTCGATTGAAAGGAAATTCTTCTTTGAAATTTACTATGACAAATTTCAAATAATGTTTATTTTCTGCAGTCAATAACTAACTCAGGTCAAGAAAATTATAAAAACGTTTCATTCTTTACATTATAATTTTTTTAAAGATATAAACGGTAAAAAAATTTAGAGAATGCTTCTCCTTTATGTCTTTTAAACTTTAACTCGATAGTCACATAAGAATCCAAGACCAAAAACACTTTATGAAGAGATGAGTATATTAGTATTTTAAAGCAAATAAGAGAAGCTTCCTAATCTTGAATGTAAAATTCCTGTATATTGTAACCTTTAAATTATGAATTGAAATCACAGATCGAATAAGAATAATAGAGCAATTTATAAATATTTTGCAAAACTATGAATTTCAAACTCAATGCTGCTATTATACTTCAGTGAATACTAATTCTGCATGACCTAGAAAGGATACGTTACTTTTGTGGAAGATGATATGAATCCTCTAAAGTGGAAAAGCAACGTCATAATTTAAATAATAGCGTTTTAAAGAAACGGAGGAGAAATAAAATTGCTTAATTATTAATTTTAAAATTTTATATGAAAATTCTTTATTTGTGACTTTTTTGTAGGAAAATCATTATTTTTTTGAGTATTTCTTTAATGCTTATTCTTTCCACCGATTGTGTTCAAAGATTATCGTATTTAATTGTAGTTTTTCTCTATTTATTTATTCATTTATTAAATCGAAAGCTATTGGTTCCACAATCAAAATTTCATCTGTAGTGCCGCAGCCTATTTTCCCTACGTTGCGCGCACATCTCGATTTTCTTTCGAAAGCAGATGCCAAGGGGTAAATGAAGGGATTAATAGGAGAGGAAGATCTTCATTTCCTGGGAAATCTTAAGGTACCTAACCGAATGAGTGAGGGATATCCCAGCTGATAACCTCACTAAAATTCACACGCAACGCTCGGTGAATTCGCTCGGTGAATCAAATCGTCGCCCAGCACAATGTTTTATCTCTAACCTTTATATTTTATTCTAAAAAAAACTGTCAAAGCATTTTTATACATCAGAATTATCATACCATAATACAAAATATAAATTTATAAATGTTCAAAGTGACGAATCACAAATAAATTGAGAAGAGGATACAAAAATGTAAATTAAAGAAAACAAGAGGATAAGAGAGAATAAAAGGAAAATATATTTTATCACATAAAAAAATTAGTTTCTGTGACTCTAAAACGACTTATCAACAATTATTTTAGTCATTGATTCTTTATTTTTTAAAACATAATATTTATAACTGTCAGTTATTGTGATGAAAGTGTAGTTATTAATCCAAATTACATTTGTTGGTATGAAGCATGAGCATATTCCTTTGTCTCACCCAGTACTCAATCCTCGAGCTCCTCAATCGCTTACTTACCTTTTAAGCATAACATAACTCCTGTATTAATCGAAAAGCATTGCTCATTTAATTAGTGTGGCCATTAACTCAATCGAAGTTCCGATATGCTTATTTTACAGAACAGCAGAGACTAAACCATGCTGAAACTCCCATCATTCACCGCAAATTTGTTTACATCCTTAAACACTGGCTTCGACGAAACGTCTGTCGGATAATGAATTTGGATTTACGTCTTTCAAAGAGAGTGAATGACTATGACAACGACCTCGCGAATTGATGGCACGAAGGGTGAAGTTGAATGCAGCGAATCGGAAGCGTGAAAAGCGGTATTTGCTCTCCTCCAACACATTATGCGTGAGATTATTAGAGTGTTAATTGAGTAAAATTGAGTTCGTTAGTTTTCATTTAATATTTCCGCTCCTTTAACCCATATTAGATAATTATTGTTTCCGCCTACTTCTCAGTATCTGACACGTCTCGGATAGCTGTTTTCAATAAGTGGATTTCGTTAGCTAATTTAAGGGTTACTTAGCAATTCGGTAAAGAAATGTAAATACGTAATTTATACGTAGATTATTTTTTGAACTCAAATAGCCATGTGATTAATTGTTAAATCCATAGTTGAAAATTAAAAAAAAGTAATAAAGAATAAGAAGGGTTTAGAACTTTGCCCCTATTAGTTGATTAACATGAACTGATTTTAATGGTATATACAAAACCATAGTGGACGTTAAAACTGTTTTATATCATGAATTGCTGCAAGTTGGTTTTTTTTTCTAATTTAGAACTTGATCTGTGATATACTTAAAATTCATTCATTTGAATAAATAGTATTACAAAAGAAGAAACTTGAATATTGATGATTGTTTCGGAAGAAAAGTAGTATGATTAAATATGTATTAAGGAGTCAGAATCTATTTATGCACGATTCTGGTGATGATCAAAGTTTTGTCTTATATTTTTGACTTGTACTTTAGTGCGTATTGGACCCAAAGCTTTATATTTTATTTGTTAAAATGTTGTTGACTATTCGTCAGGATGACTTTCCGATTACAACATATCTTATATTTTCATCATCCTTAATGAATGATTCACATTCATTTTAATAAGTCCAACAAATTGACATTGAAATAATTTTAAAATCTTATAGCATAACCTGAGGAAATGATATTAATAATATATGAAATTATGAATTTGTATGCGTCTATTTTTCCCCTTACATTTTTAGGAAAGCAAAAGCTAAAAGGGTTACATACTTCGAATTTTTTTATCATGTAGAATAAAAATGTACAATAATGGTACATGTTCAATGCTTTGTTCCACTATTTATTTGAAAATAATTTATGTCGAAGAAAACTACTTTGGTAGCTACCTAAGGAATTATATCCATTACGTCATTGTCTTACTTCACCAAGGTACTGCGCACTTATAAATTGTGTGAATATAGTAGAAGTTATTTTAAATGTTTGCTCAACGCTCACAAAAAGGGAACAAGTTTTGAATAGAGCTTTAGTTTTTCATCGACATAAGAGAAAAATGGAAGATGTGCGATTATTATTGTAATCGAAAAAGTAACATTATTTTACTATACAACAATAAGACTGATACATATTTTTGATACGAAAATAAATTATTCATTAATATAAGTGATTGTTTAGGTATTAAATAAAATCAGTTTTACTCGAGTGAACCCTGTAATATCAGTATTAAAATATATTTGGTTTCAATTTGCGATTTTTATTCAGGACACAAAAATTCATCTCAATATGTAACCTATTATACATACATTCACAGATTGACTTTAGTGTTCACACCTTTGTTTTGCATAGAACAAAAATAGAAGTGTGGATAGTCGAATTCAAAGAGTCCAATTCCTTCCCTCTCTATGAGAATGTTCCATCGATATGTATTGTATAATAAATGTGAAAATATGTTATCCCAATTATGCTCAGCTGATTCACTTACTCGTCATACAATATTTTTTCTTCCTCTTTAAGAACTCTTTTTTTCCTGTTCTGTACCTTATCTCTCCGTTCTTCGTTTCTTTTTCGCACTCCGTGCCTCGGTCACCGACGTCACCGTCTGCCCGCCAGTCCGCTCGCCCATTCGCCCACCCACACGCAGCACCCACGCCACCTGCAATCCCCTTATAGCTTTGCTCTCACGTCACGAGCACACGCGCCACGGTGGCGCTCCCCCTCGACCTCCCTGTGTGTGCGTGTCCGCCCACCCTCGCGCTTTGGCTCTCGCCCCATCCTCCTCCTCTTCTTCTCCCCTTGGCAGCGGCGACGGCGACGGCGGCGCGCGTGCTCTCGTGTGAAGCGAGCCGCCTGGCACGCGCGCGCCAGTCACCGCCTCCGCCCCTGCACTCGTCCACCCGCCCTCGCATCGCACGCGATGAACGCCGCTGCTGCGGTAGTCTTCAGAAGCTTCCCTTCCCGTCCCTCTCTCGCTTGCTTGTCACACCGCTTAATTCCGAAGCCAATGAATGGATGTTCCGCCGGTGACAACAATAGCACAGAAGGTTGATGGTGGAGTAAGAGTTTCGTGGTGTCTATGAATTTTCGGTGGTTTATGACTTAGACAATTCTCTAGGATTTGATGGTTTCTAGGAGTTCGACGGAAACGAAAGCATTGGGGTTGCACGGTGACTTAGGGGTTTGACGTTTGTCTCGGAGTTTGTCGGAGGTTTAAAAGTTTGACGGAGGTTTAGGGTTTTGACGGAGGTTTAGGAAATTTACGACGGCCTGAGTTTATGATAGTTTTGGAACTATTCATGACGCATACGTATTATAGTTATGCCGATTTTAAACATATTACATAGGATGTATTACAAGTAATGAGTTTTGAAATTTGATGGGGTTCTATTGCTTTTATTTAGTCTCTTTTTCGGTTTTCCCTTACAGTAATTTTTATAATTTTATATGAAAGTACGCCGTAATATCGTTTTTACATAACAATATATCGTAATATTTGTTCTTCGCGGTCAAGAATTTTTATTATATCATTCTGCTTCAAAATCATTTTTTCAAATGGAGATATATCAAAACTTATTTTATAAAACTAATGCTCAATGTTTGTCATTATAAGTTTTCATATAATCGTCATTCATTTTGATTCATAACTATTTCCTATCCATTACAAATTGTAATGATATTTAAGAATACTGGTTTGTGGTTCGAACCTGATTCTACTTTTCTTCAGTAAACTAATTAGCATGCAATTTGGGCATTTATTGGAATCAACACTTGCCCGTCCAGAGGTATCGAAAGAATAAAATTTTCTTTAGGAAAGAAGAACACCAGTAACTTGAACCAACCCTCAGAATGACCATCTCTACTGACATACATTTAACTGTACCTGAACAAAATCAAATTAGTTTAATTTCTGATTAGCTTGTAGCTCCTTGACAATGTAAGGGGTGCGTTTCAATTAACATTATTATTTGATACTCGAAAAAAAGTGCAACAGAACTTTTTGACATCAAATATTATTAATTCTCAAACAAAATTATTTTGGAAAAATTGAAAAGAAAAAGTTAGAAATCGATCAATTTTGAAAGTGATTAAATAATATTTTTCTACATATAAAGTGAAGAGTTTTAAAACGAAAAAAGTTACTAAATTTAAATCACTGCAGAATCAGGAGATAGTTCTTTCACACAGTTTTGATGTACGTATGAGAAAAGGAATCATGATACATCGGTCATTATTTAATTTATCCCCGAAGCGAAAAGGCGTTAAAAAATGTGGAGGCATTCTGTGGCACTACGAGAATCGGCAACTTCTGACGTCAAGTACTTGTTGCGCTTTGGAGTCTCGCTGCCACGAGCGAATCGTTGTGACTCATTCATTTCCCCGCGTTCCCCTTTCACCCACCACACAGTTCATACCCCATGCAGGTCCCGTCCTCAGCGAAGCTCGTTAAAATGACCACCGCGCATTACGACTAAGCGAATGAGACCTAATTATTTTGTATCTGACGCAAAACTGCATTGCTTTTTTTTTCAATAATTTATCTTCGTTCAATTTGTAAATGTTGAAATCATGTGCGTAGAACCGTGATATTGCGAGAAAATTTCCCATGTCTTGCTTGCAGGAGTTTAATGTTTACGTGGAAAAAGAGAGAGAGAGATTTGCCGGCAACAAAAAATTGTGTTTAATTTATTTTATGGATCGTAGCGCTCGTCAGAAGGAAAGGGGTGGTGGAGCGAATATCCCCCTTACATTGAAGCGCGTGGTTACATCGTAAATTTAGGATGTATTCTGTTTTGATAAGCGTATGTTTGTGTGAATTCATACAGTTATTTTAATTTGAGGATCAATCATTCGATTATGTCGATCGACAGGTTCTGTTAATTGCTTGATTGATGTTCGCCACCTTTTCGGTAGCACTACATGCGAATGGGAAAATACATTGCCTTACTTTGCTATGCATGTGTTGTGGATCCAACCCATAAGTTGGATTCTTTCTCCTTCCATGTATCATTCATAAGACTTTACGGGAGAATGTTGAACTTAAAAAAGAACAACAAAGGAGGGAAGAAAGAAAGAAAAATAAATGGAAGGGGATGTCATAGTTTAAAGAAATTCTTGGGTAATATTTGAGTATTATTTTTATGGATAAAAATAATTTTAAACCGATTTTGTAATTTTATTTATAAACTGTACAATGTCTTATATATCAGAATAAACTCAAGTTTTAAAATTATTTTTTAATCACTACTTTACAACTATTTTACTCAATTCAGTACATAAATATCTAATTTTATGATTTCGTATGATCAATTTTATTCTGACTTGCTGTGTCCCTCAATAAATATTATGAATTAAACTAAGATTTCTACTAAACTCATGGTGATAGGAGGCACAATGTATAACACATACACAATGCATGTTATAAGTCCACGAAGAAAAATAGTTCAAAATATAACTTGTATTATTTTCTAAACAACGTATGCTTCATGACTAAAATTATTTATATGTTTCAACTTAATTACAATCATCTCGAACTAAATATATAATGACGTAATAGAACTACAAATCTGTTTTTGTGACAAAAACAAAATTTTATTTTTATTTAGATCAAGTCTATTAGAAATAATTACTACACCAAAACAGGCAGTAATAAAAAAAATATAATCAAAAGACAACATGCAACAGTTGGCATAAAAATTAATGATAGCTCGGAGTCAAATAACAAAGCTCCTTTATCACTTTTATTAGACGAGTCAATTGCCTCATTACAGGCGTAGTGATTATGCAGCAGAAAACTTCGTATTGTGGATTATATAATATTTATCAAAATCACCATTCTCTAATACAATGAGTAAATAAATACAAGTATCAAATTGCAGGATGTCAACCAATACAAACACAATTTATCAATGAATCAACTTTATATAATATGAATCAAGTGAAAAAAAATGTTATCTCGTACTGATAACAACAACACATTACAAATGTCACCTAGTAAATTTTATCATTTAGTGAATATTTGTTAGAAAGCGTATACGAGGTTCAAAATAAAATAGTATTGTCGATAAAATGTAAATAAAATAATACTGCAATATTTTTTGTTTTACCCCGAATAGACGCATTACAGAGATTTGCCAATTCGATTGACGTGTCTAACCCTACTTCTCCCTTCACATCGATGTACTGCGCAACGCATGAAGTAAGAAGGAAAGGAACGTCGGAGCACGTGCGACATACAGTTCATTCACAAAACTCTCGCGCAGTAAACAAATGCAAGCGTGCTTACCCTGCGTCCGTCGCCGGCACGGGCTGCTGCAGCGAGCGTGTGTGCGCCGGCGGCGAGGGCCGCGTGTCCCAAGGCTAGACTCAGGCTCGCTTTGCTAAGCGTCGCCTGACTCTGTTGCTTCTTGGTGGGCGGGGTGCTGCCTTTGCCTGTGCTGCTGCTGTGGTGATTAGTGTTGCGTTGCTGCTGCTGAGTAGAATTGTCCGCGGCGGCCGCTCCCGATGCGCTGACGAGGCGGGCGGTCATAGCGCTCCTCCTTCACATGTGCCTGCGACCTCGCTGCTCCGTCCCAACGGACCGCATGCTCTTGAAGAAGGCGACCGACCGGCCACGATCACGCTGACGGCGGCACAAACAGACGACGCTTCGAATCGCTGTAGAGCGCGCCACGCGGTGATAGTGAGAGAGAGGGGAAGAGCCAGTGGCGGCGGTGGGGCGACAAGGTGGCGGACTGTGCGCGACCGCGCTGCTTCGCGCGCCTAAATCTCGCCGGCGCGGTGGCGGTGGGAGCGGGGAGGGTGCGACGGCGAGGGAGGCGGTGTTAGAAGCAGCGCGCGCGCGCACCACGTGACCACGCCGGCGTGGCCAATGGCGGCGCGCCGTCCGGCTGGTCGCGTGCCATCGCCAAGCCGCAAAACTTTTTCGTGCGGCGGCGGCGGCAGCGGCGCGAGAGGAGCGAACGCTCTCGCTTCTTCTCACCCTTCCGCCCTCCCTCAGCCCTCTGCCTCTTCCTCACCGTGCGAAGGCAACCACCCGCGCGCAACCGAGTGGCAGTGGATGCGGTGGCGTCGAAGGTGACGCGGTAGAGACGGTGTAAGAGGAAGAGAAAGAGGCGGATGCGAGAGGAGATGGTGGCAGCGGTTGTTGAAGCGGAGGGAGGAGAGCGGGTGGAGGTAGCGGTGCCTGCGATCGGGGAAAGCTTTAGCCTCGGAGCACGCGCCCTCCCCCGCACCGGAGCAAGGCAAGCCGTCCTTCGCAACGCGCGCCCACCGTTTTCGGCTGCTGCTGCTTCTGCTACTGCCGGTGGCGCGCAGCGGTGAGGACGGAGGGAGGAGGAAGCAGCAGTAGCGTCGAAGGCGCTACGTAGCCCAGAGTGGCAGGGCGGGAGAGAAGGGAAGGGTTCGGAGGGCGAGCGTTGGGCTGCTCCTTTGTCCGCTGCCGTGCCTCGTTAGTCGGTCCCACTCCTCCGCGCGCCGCCCGCCGCACCCTGCCTTCGTCGACGCCTCTTGCTGCTGCTGCTGCTGCTGCTGTGCTGCTGCTGCTGCTGCTGCTGCTGCTGCTGATCAGCGACCAAGGAGGAGGTGAAGGCGGACGTGTGCAAATGAGGCGCTATTTGGAATTTCGCCAAACGAGTGCGAGAGGAGAGAAATTATAATTATTATAATCCCCGCCGACGTTCTCGAGGCATCTACTTAGTTTGGGGATCTTGCGCGGTAGACTGTCAATTGGAAAGAAATTAGCGAACGAACCTTGGACTTGGCACGATCTCGAATACACTAATTTTATTACAGATGCATAAGTTCCAGAAATGAATTTTATTTTTTCCATTATAAGGTCCACACTTATTTTTGCTAAGGCATAAAGAAATATGCTTTTTGTCCAATTATGCTAGAACAATTATATGTAGCTTTCAGTTAAATAGTCTAAATGGGTGCTTTCAGTAATATTTCAGATATATTTAAGTTTGTTATTTATATATAAGGTGATAAAATGAGATAGAAATAATTTTATCCCTTATTGTCATATAAGGTGTAATGCAAACCGAATGGAAAAATATTGTCTATTAACTTTGACTATAATTTAAAAATGATTCAAAAACACATTCTTCACATTAAACTGTTTTGTTTGGATAAAACCGCATTATTAATTTAGCATCATGTGCCTTATTAGAACCATTCAGTTAGATTTCAGAAACGTATAAAGTAGTAACTACAGTGTCCTCTCTTTTGACTACCGTAAATTATTGATCCAGTTGGAAGAACAAGTATTATTTGAAAGTAAAGATATAATTTACACATTTCCAATTATTACAATTTACTTCTTAACTATCATTATTCTTCTACCAACATGTTTAAAGTGCTTCTATCTAAGAGAATAACCGCGAACAGAAACAATAGAATCATTAATAAGAAAGACATATCCAATATTTTCGGTAATGTATATCTTTCCAATTCAATTCGGGCGAGTAAAACAATAGAAACAACAAGATAAAATATTTTCATACATTAGTTGATATAATTGATGTATTAGGAGGAGAAAAACATCTTAAATTTAATTAGCTTATTCAGTGCAAGTATTTGAAAAGAGCGTGATACGAAAAATTATAGAAAATGTCCGCCAAGAAAGGATTTTACGAAAATTCACCACTAAGGGAGTGAAATGGAAAATTGGTTTTTGCCAAAAACTTTTTCTCAATTAAAAAAGTGAAGATAAGGGATTGAATCACACAAATACTATTAAACCTCCGCCATTAATGGATAACGTTTTCACTGTATATCAATGTGAGAAAGAATAAAGGTACAGATATATTACAAATTTCACGCGAGCAAAGCCGCGGGTACTCAGTTAAGTTATTGTTGTATTATTTCTGTATCTTGAAACTATTAGAATAATTTAATTGACCTGATCGAGTGAACTACTTTCCAAACTCTTTAAAATGGTATATTTTTAATTTAAGTACACATGTTCCATAAAATAATTTAATGGATCAAGACGTCAACAATATTTTGTTAGTTGTTATACTTCAGCCCTTACGTTGACAATTAAATTTGCTAAGCAGTTTTAAATACTTCCCGCATTACATGGCGGCAAGGCAAATTGCTCACTTGGAGGGGACAATGTTCATGCGTCCACTCGATTCAGTATGTTTAACTTCAACCACTCATCGATTTACTTTTCGTCATTCCAGGAATATAAAAATATAAAATTCGTTTATTATTATGCATCCCTGTTTTATTAATTATTATTTCTTAGTTTTCCGCACCATATTAATAAAATCACTAAATGAAAAGGGATTATTCCGAATAAAAAATGCAATGCATATAGCAACATTTTCAGGTGAATTCGCAATTACATGAAGTGAAGTACATATTTCTTCCGTGTACCCTATACGTGGAGATTATATGTGATAAC
>NNCF01126841.1:254403-295230 GCA_002313205.1 Laupala kohalensis | reverse complement strand
CCCTATACGTGGAGATTCGGTCAAGTGAAAATGGCGACCAGCCGGGACTCGAACCCGGGTCTCTTGCTTTGATCGCAAGGGTGTTAACCGCTACACGCCTTCCACAACTGTACATCATTTCCTCCCGGACCTAAACCCCGGCAGACCTGGACACATCCCCATACAGGAGATAAGTGAACCAGGCGGCACACTATTCTGTGTGCACTTTATTACCGGTTTAACACCCTTGCGATCAAAGCAAGAGACCCGGGTTCGAGTCCCGGCTGGTCGCCATTTTCACTTGACCGAAAGTTATTACATGAAGTGAAGTTAACATAATGAAATTGTTGATTATGTCGATATTTCTGTTCAAATATTTTATTGAGAAAATGAGTAAAATCTTGGTATTTAACACATTAGTACAAATCATGTCGAATATGTTTCACTTTCATGTGAACTCAAATTACAGTTTCCGGAGTAATTTGTTTTAAGTTCAATTACGTATTCTAAAATACGTATTATTCACTCAACACGAATGCAGCATGTGCTGAGAAGCATATTAATAAATTACTTCATGTGCATGCTAAACAATTCATGGTACAAATTGGTTGACATTCATTGTTATAAAACTATTGTAGAATTTTGGTTTACCACCTATTTGATAAGATGTAAGAACTCAATTCAGATGCTTTTTCCTCTTTCCTGTTGTTTGATATAAATAAGAGCCCTTCGATGTGAAACCTTTTTTCAATATACGCTTTTGATTGAAAAGCAACTGTTATCAAATGGGTAAACTTGTACTTCGTTTGAATCAGGTTATGATCTTCATAATTTAAATTTTTATGCAATATTTTTAAATTTTGTCAAGAAATTGTTACTGAAGCAACATTACATATTCAATAGAGAAATTCAATACACAGGAAAACAAAACGCAACTAAAACTATGTTTTAAATAATTGAGCATTTTTATATATTCACTCTAAAACTCTATTCTATAAATAGAAGCTCCATTGCGTGAATTGAAAATAACATATACATTTCTAAATACAACAAAAAGTGTGTTATTTATATATTAACGCGTAACAGTTGCTTTTTCTTTGAAAATTCAATCGAATATTGTGTTAAAAGGAAAAAAAGGAATTTTAAAAGAAAACTATTCTTCACGACGATCAAACGTCACGTAATTTTTAACTTTGGCTAATATTAAAAACATTATTATTTTTGTCATAAAAAATATGATTTTTATTTAATGAATAGTGTTACGCTAAGATGACTACCAGTAATGGAGTATGCATTGATATATAATCAAATTGATAGTGACACCCGTTAAATTTAAATGAGAGAGAATGAAACTTGCATTAATTTGTGCTACACAAGAAAGCATATTGTACATTTATCTAAAAATTCACACTCTTTTAAATATTGTTGAGTAGATAAAATCTTACATCTTTATCACGACGAAAAATTTTAGTTATTTCTTTTGAGAAAAATTCTAAGAGAATTAATATAATACTTCAGTGAAGAAACTGAAAACTATACATTTCATTTCTTTAATATGGAACACAATGAGATTTCTAAGGGTCTGTGGTCTTTAAAACTTCACATATTATTGACTTTAAAATATACTAGTATAATTTAAGTCCATACATCATATATGTATATAACACAAAAGTTAAATGACCTCGCGAACAAACTTTTCTCTCTCTCAAAAATAAGAAATATTTGTTGCACAAAAGAAATAAAATCTTTTGTTGAAAGGATTTTCTCTGGTTGATTTTCTCTAGTTTCCATGCTGACTGGCTGTACTTAGTTGGTAGTAAAGAGTGAAGTGTTAGTCCTATTGAATATGAAGTATAAATGAAATACAACGGCTTTTATTCTTACACTTCGTTTAGTACCTCAAATGTCACGAATGTTAAATTAATTTTGATTATATTAATTCCATTTCAAAAGTTGTAACGAAGATTTTGAAACTGTATTTGTATCAGTTTCACTGCACAAAGTCGAGATAGATTCATATACACTGTCCGCGGAAACTTGTAATGATATGTACTGAGGTAAGTTATAAATGAGAGAATTGTCTAGTTAACATTTTGAAGGCATATCAGAAAATTTCTACCACAAACTTCTTTTGATAAATATGAAAGATACTGCGTTCCTCATCTGCTAGTCGTAGACAAATTTCACTAGCATTAACTAAGTAAGCAGGATATTAGAACTGTGATGAATGGTATGTTAATACACAACGGAGCATTACGTAACTCACATACGTATCCCCACGAATATAATTTATGCAGTATACAGCATGGGCAGACGCGTCAGAGCTACAATTTAAGTGTCTTGACTCAAGTATTCAAGCAATATCCTTTTCAAATGATTCAAATAGCTTCTTTGTTTAAACTTTATAAAAGATTTATCAGATGTTACCCAGTTTATTCATTCATTATTTTTGTTTTCCATCCTATTGTTTGTTTTGTTTAATCTTTTCCGCGTCCATTTTTCCTCTGGGTATTTCTCATCAATATATTCTCTATATTTGTAACTTTTTTTTCATTTTATTCGACCTTTATTTCATTGTATGAATAACTTTAAGAAAAACAAGAATTTTTTCTATTTTGTCACAATTTTGCAATTGTTACGCTGCACAATTAAACCGTTACGTTATTCACGCAACGTTCTCCACCCCAGCCACGCTGTATATTTGTAACTATTAATGAAATATACAAGAAAACATTTTACGGTGCATTTCTGAACTACGAATTTTTCCCTAGAATTGCCTACACAAGAACCATTGAGGCTTTGAAGGTAGGAGCGGGTGCTGAGGACGGGAAACTGAAAAAGAAAATTTTGATGTAACTTTTAAATGTTACCTCGCAAAGGAGAATGTGAAATATGAAGTAATAGAAGATCTCTGACACATCTATTAATCTCTTAAGTACGATACTTCATTTATATTATTTATTCCGTTCGTTTACGCAAAATAGAAACTAAAACATTCTGCGACATTATTGTGTAATAATCTGATGAAAAACTACAATTCCGATTGCAAATAGATGGAGACTCTTCCTTTTGTTTAAGAATCGTTTCAATGTTGTCGCTGGCGAATGCATTCCATTCTTTCTGTGCGAGCGCGATGCCTGCGGCGGCGAGCCATCGTCCTCGTCGCGACGTACAGCAGCAGAGCGCTGACTGAGTAGCGGAGAGCGCAACGGACCGCAGCGTCGCACCGATTCCCCTCGAGAGATACGAGTGGGGAAACGGACGGCCGCTCGCTTGTTCGCTTCGTCGGACGGACGGACGGTCTGTCGCTTGCCGGCGCCGCACAGCGCCGCAGCGCGCCACCCGCGTGCGCCCAGTGTTTTTAATTTTTTCGCTCTCTGCCAGCGGAAGCCCTCGCGGCCCAACGAACTGCGCCCTCAGCGCCCGCTCCAGCCTTCATGGCCTCACAATGGTTCTTGTGCAGGAAACTCTAGGAAAAAAAATTCATAGTTCAGAAATGCACCGTAAAAAGTTTTCTTGGATATTTCACTAATAGTTACAAATATAGATATATTTGTAACTATTAGTGAAATATCCGAGAAAACATTTTACGCAGCATTTCTGAACTACGATTTTTTTTCTATTGATAAGAAAAACCCAGAGGAAAAAAAGACGCGGAAAAAATTAAACAAAACAAACTAGAGGATGGAAAACAAAAATAATGAATGAAGAAAGGATGGTAAATCAGCTGGGGGGCATCTGATAAATGACGGAATCGACTTCAGTATAATAGAATTTCTAACTGCACATGGATATTTTAACAAATATCTGAGTAAATAAAGGTTGAGGTATGTATATTTGGGACAGAAGAGGACGATAGAGACAGATTTTTATAAGAATGTACACTAAATTAAGTCAAAGGAGAAATAATCATAAAAGAAAAGAAAAAATGCAATATATTGATCGCATATTATTAGAATATTATGTGAAACTAGTTGTCGGGTAACTGAGGCTGTCGAGCCACATATAACTCAGTGGCCTCTTGAGTGTAGCTCTTCCACGACATACCGTGTGCGGATGCGCACGTACATTACGATTGAAACTTCGTGACCCATGCACAGAAGTCGGCTTTTCGACTTGGGCGAGTCTATTTTAAAGATATGGTGTTAGGTGGGGGCGCGCGATTTCATGCACTAGTTGAGTGAACCAGTCAGTCAGCAGAGTCTCATTGTGTAGAGGCTAGTGCTAGCCGCGTCCACAAATCGCGTGCGGGTGACAGAAGTACCTGGTCGAAGCATTTAGTTACTTGTATTTTTCCAAACAACCGCAAATACTACTGATATTTTTGTCATCAATTTAAGAATTCTAATGAACACGTGACACTTAGTACTAAATATCATGTCGGTCGTGCAAAGCAGAAGAGTGAATAAAGCAGTTGAGAAACTAGAAGAGTGAAGAAAAATCAAGTTCTGTTACCGAATGAAATCTTCCAACAATGTTAATATTGTAAGTTTTGTGATGAGTCAAGGGATTACTTAACGACCACACACATACGGTGAATGCATAGAAAGTTTTATATAAATTTATCTGAGAAGCTATTTCAGAATTTTAATAGCAAAGCACATATTCTACAAAGTGAAAGTGTTTCATTGATTGTTAAAACATTGTAAGATGGAACAGACTAAATGTTTTCGAATATAACCAACCAACAAGTCGATATTTTAAATTTGTTTCAGTTAATCAATAGCAGTTGACAGGTCTTGTGACATAAATGATAGTTTCACTTTTTGTATGATTTGTTTCATCATACGTCCTAAAGAAGAACTTTTAGGGTTATTGCCACTCAACGGCCAAACACGTGGAGAGTATGTTGCAAATGCTGCAATAGAGTGCATTGAAATCATATTCCACTTCATAAAATTATCTCAACTTCAACTGACGAGGCGAAAAGTATTAACAGCGTAAGAAACTGGTTTGTTGCTATTTTGAAAGAAAGAAGTAATAACGAGATACTTACTTCCCAATGAACCATTCATAAAGAAGTGTTTTGTGCGCAGACACATTTAGAAGAAATTTGCAAGGTTATGGAATTGCTGAATAAGATTGTCAGCTCAATTATAGCTAAAGCTCTTTAATCTTCACTTATATTGCAATTTTTTTTATTGTAAATGGAGAATGAGTACGCAGATCTTCTGTTGCGTAACAAGGTACATCTAACGTTTTCAATAGAAATTAAAGCATTTCTCTTTGAGAAGGGTATGGACTGTCCAATTCTCACGAACAATCTGTGGATCCAACAATTTTATTTTATAGCACACATTATGTCTCCTCAAAATCAGTTTAATCGTAAACTACAGCCGTAAGGAAACGATTTTTTTCGATATTAGAAGAAGTTGTTTAATTCAAAAACAAATTATCTCTTTATGCTTTAAAAGAGAAACTTTGATTTACTTTCCAATTGTTTTGAAGCATTTCCAAGAAAATAATTATGTTCTTGACATTTGCTATTTTGAAAACAACACTTTAAGATAAGAGGGCGGCTTTTCTCAACAGGTTTCAGGAATTGAGAACAAAATAGCAATGTTATTCTTTGTTTTAAAAAACTCTTAATGCTACTGTCACAGAATTAATTTTTTCTCATTTTAATATTGGCACTGGCAACTTTGAAGTGTAATGACTAAATTTGAAAAGCAAAGAATTGTGGAGCTCGAAATTTGAAGCTCATTGTGCTGACATAGAAATACAAATGTGAAATAAGTTGTGACCAAGTGGTCTACTTTGAGAGACCTGGAGAAGGAATAATGTTGAGTTTTAACAGCTGGAATAGTATTCTTTACTCATGCAAGCGTTACAGTTATTTCCTAATTTTGGTCTACATATTCATGCGATTAATTATTTTCAAACATGAATCTTATCAAGAGTAAATTGAGAATCCCTCTTATTGAAAAGTACCTCGAATTGTACCTAAAATTAGAAACAACAACCTGACTTACCCAAACTAAAATTAAATACAAACCTGACTTACGCAAACTTTCCAAGGAGATACAAGGCCATTGTTCACATTAGTAATTGTCAGTCATTGTCATGATTAATTTTATGAATATCTTACAGTATCATTTTATCAATAAATAATATCGTTATTAAGTATGATATCAAGTTTTCCTCAACCTATCTGTAGTTTAACTAAGACTTAAAACTTTAAGTAAATTTTATTAAGTGAATTTTAGGGAGCGTTGTGGAAGATGTAGTCCTAGGAGATGTAGTGTCCAGGATTAAGAAAGATATGTTCAGATGGTTTGAGCACATAGAAAGGATGATCGAAAGGAGATAGACGAAAACAAGTACACAAGATGAGTGTGGACGGGTAGTAGGAAGTAGGAAGGGGAGGGGGTCAACCTCAGCGAACATACCTCAATCAAATTGAGGACATTTTTAACCAAGACAAGCTTAGGAGTCTTAAAACCAATAGACAAGGACTAAATATTAAAAAAAAAACTATATGCGAAGAGTTCGTAGATGGCGTGACTGAGATATGAAATGTTCGGAATAAAGGGGCCTTTTATAGCAGATAGTTGACGAGACCACTATGATTCTGGACTTTAATTTTGAGATAAAGAAGAAAACCTCGGAATGTCTTCGATAGTAACGAGACAATATACAGTGCACAATGTAGAATGAAAAAATGTTTTAAGTTATATGTAATTATATCGTATTTTATACAAATTTCATCGAACGAGTAAATTAATTATAAACTAAATTTCTAAAAACGAAATAAGTATCGATTAAATTGATTCATTCATGAAATTTTGGGTGTTTCCCTAAAATGAATTTTTCTTATTTCTGAGCAAATATGCAAACAATCAAAGCTCAATCTTCATCTTTCTACTCGTATACTTATTATAAATTCAACATGTTACTAACAATTCTTAACCAAGATATATGGTAAATTACTCTTTTCAAAACAAATATGTCTCCACAACAAATAGCAATAAATATATAGCGAACTTCCTGAAAAAGAGGACTTATCTTAAGCAACGAAACTAAGTTCCATAGAAGCATTGATCAAACACAATACGAGTGAATATCTGCTCTTTTCATAAAAATACACGTGTCATTATCACAAAACTGGTTATTCGGATTAGTAAGTCAAGAGTTTCTAGTTTTTGGTGAAATGCTTGTCTGGCGCATGCTAGGATTAGTAAAAGTATAGGTAAAGATAATGTAAAAAAATTAAATACAAGCATGATTTATAATCAACTCCCCAAAAGAAAAAGAAAAAAATATATATAACAAAGGAAAAACTATAGTTTCATTGGTCAATATTAAATATTTCGTTTTTCATGGTAAGTTTATATTATAAAGGAAAAGTTACGAGACTGTAATTGGAAATAAGCGTTTCGAGCCACATTTAACGAACGAAAATTGTAATACTTATTGAACGTGTTATGCGGAAAAAAATGAACATGATGATTGCTAGAAATTACATTAGATGACGGACTAAAATGGTGTATGATCCATTAACCTTGAAGTACACGTTACGTTTATTAATAAATTCATTTGTATGACTATTTTGTTATAAAACAATTATTGAAGTTATTTTATTACAATCCAATGCCTACTTGACGTTTGCGTTGGTACGAGAAGAGATGGCAATGTATGTATCAAAATGGACTGATAATATTACCACGCACAACATGTATTCGAAGTCTGTAAAATAAGGATTTTTATTTTTTACTGCTTACCATGTGGTACTGCTGAACGTGTGGTTTTCCACGGACATTTGTCCCTGGACGTGATTGCGGCTGGTTCCGGGTAGTGTGGAGGAAGGGGTAGATGAAGAGATGAATGTATGGAGGGGAAGAGATGAACGGGAAAAGGGAATACCTACTGTGTTCAACTAAAAAGATATTTAAGAAGAGAAAGCAACACGCTGGTAATAGCCAGCACACCGAGATACATTGTGTAATATTGAAATAAAATCCAAAAAAGAGTTCATTAAGACAATTCCAACTGCTGTAACCATTATTTTATCAACGTTTAGAGAATGAATGTGTACATCTTTCTAATCATTTCCTTCGAAGTATGAAAGTTCAGATCATTGAAGAATACAATGCATCGGAAGTTATATGAAGTTTGTCGAGAAACTCCTGATAAATACATCTATGAGTTTTTCTTCCTTTAGTGTATTTCCATTTCACTGATTCGCACAAAACACATGATCCAAAGCATTACTCGCGAAATAAATAAAAAGCTACGATGTTCCTAAATTTCATATTGTAATCGATTAAATGCTTAATATTTCAATCTAACCATATCTTCGGCACTTAAACGCCATCGAGGAACAAAATTTTATGTGGTATTAGTATAAATCAGACCCCTAAATTAAATTAAATTTTCTTGAAATATGTATTTCTTGTGTGATAGGACCAAGTGTTGTGTTGTGTGATAGGACCAAGACTCGAACTCGGGACTTAGCTTAAAGCGCTGATGCGCTTACCAATTGGGTCCGAATTTGAATCTTGAGCCCGTCTTCCATTTTCATTCAACATAACATAATTAACCTGTTACCTGGCGGTGACGTTCACCGCAATTTAAGAGATTTCAGTATACTTCTTTATTGACTTCAAAGCAATGAAAAGTACTAATGAATTGCCTTTTTTACTTTTGGAAAGAATGTTTGAAGTAATCATATGTGAGTGCAGTGTCAAAGAATTAATAATCCAATAGATAAGTCGGAGATTTCTTGTAATCTTCGAAACGGAATTTCTGTGTCGGGGTTAAGAATTCTTTTAAAAATATTTTGATGATTTGTTTTCGAAAAATTTAAAAAGTATATGAATATTTTTGTGGTATGTATGTGCATGAACTAAATATTTACTGACAACTAGAACAAAAAACCTATGATAATTATTGTGTCTTTATGATGCAGATAACCATGTGCCTCCTAAATCTAATTTCCAAATTCAACTTGATAGATGTCATTACCTCGGATATATGCGTTTTGGAGAAAAAATGAAGCTTATACAGATATTGAACCACTCATGTTAGCAAATGTTAGACAATATTAATACATTACAATGTATAAAACTGGGAAGGATGCAATTTCTTGTTTCAAAGGGATCATTTCTTGGATAATGGTGTTCAAGCAGAAAATCATTAAACAAAACTAAAATAATTAAAAAATATAAATAAGAATATAACACAAATAAGAAGTTTTATGTCCAGGTTGCATGTTCTTCAAAACACTTGTAGTTCATTCATATTAACCAATCCTAGTATGAATAATTTGGTATTAGATATAAAAACTAAGAAAACAGTCAAAAGGTTTAATATGAATTAACTACAAAACGCGCAGTTAATCCTAACTGGTTTTCTGGATTGGTAACTGAATGAAAAATAATTAATAAAATACCTAAAATATGAAAAATTCATTTTGTAATGCGAAAGTGACATTGACGATGGAAGAGAAGTCATTAGTGGATTTAGTGATTTGGGTCACTGAACTAGTGACTGCCAAGATCGAAGTCAGATTACGATGATAACGGTGAGGTCAGACGTAGGGAATAGTCTGGATGGTGGAGTACGTAGACCGTGCGTTGTTCATATTCAGAGTATGTGGTGATAGTGAAGCTGCTGGTAGCGACGAGTGAAGAGAGTGGGTGGGGTGAGGGGTGGGTGTTACGCGACGCGTGCAGCACCTGTGACGCCCCTTCCGCTCCGACCGTCCGTCCGTTCGTCCGTTTGTCGCGGACAGCACAGCACAGCGCAGCAGCAAAGCGTACCACGGCCTCCGTTAAAGGGGATATTCCACATGCCGGAGGACAAAGCCGCGCGCGCGCTCTGGCTACTCGGATGTTCTCCCCGCCCCCTCGCAGCCACCACCGTCGTCGCCCCCGCCGCGAGCGGCACGCGCCGGCTCCCACCCTTCGACGCAGAGGCGGCGGTAATGTGGCGCACTCGGCGGCGGCGACCGCGGCTCCCGTCGCTCTTACAGCTATTCTACCTCCCCTCCGCCCCCACCCTCGTCCAGCAACGTGTTGGTTGCGTTCGCCCACGCGTCATCCCCCATCCTCTTGCACATCGCTCGCCGCCGCCTCGAAACAAAGCGACCGATCGAGTTCATTTCGGCGCGAGTTTAATTCGAAATTAATGCGGTTTGATGCAGAAGCGGTTGAGGTTAAGGATATGTGGTTTTGGTGACGACGAGAGATGTGACGGCCAGGTGACGATGTTTGGTATCGCCATATCAAGATTTGGGAAGTCTCGTTAAAAAATGTATACATAGTAACGCTGTCCACAATAATTATACATTCTCAAACATATAAGTTTACAAACTTATGTTTCATGCTCTATTCTAATTAGAAGCTTCTTAAATGTTTTGTTTGTGTTATTTATGGATTATAAAATCCCAGGAAAATCGAAAGATTACTAGTTATTTCAATAGGCACTGGGGTAAATATGTTTCCCAATGTTCAGACTAATAACAAAGTTCGTCTAAGACCTGAATATTTAATACAATGCTATACGGGGAAAGCACTTGTGAAATCATCAGAAATGATCTTGACAATATTCAAGTAATTACGACCCCTGGAAATTTTCATAGATGAGAAGGATTGAGTTACTTTCTACTTTTCATTATCTAAAATATTTCGATAGTGAGGAAATACCTAGAACTGAAATGGAAAGAGTCTAACAAAATAAGTACTTTTCATTCTCGCTTCAAAGGTTCCTTGGGGAAAAAGAAGTCCAGTGTTCGCTTAGTCACCAGACTATAACGAATGAGAGTAGGAAAAAATATGAATTAAATTTTTACGAGTCCATAATCCGACATATTTTATAGCCTATTTGACTTAGGTGAAAGAAATTTATACAGGAAAATGACTTTAATAACTACAAAATTTAGCGGAGTGTAATGTTATGAAGTGTATCTATTTAAGAACATTAATGTATGCTATAATCACTGAAGAGATCTTTAATTTTTTTATCAGTTCTCATGTATATGTATGTATATACATGTATATGTGTGAATGAGACAATTAGCGTTCTATTCAATTACTTCCAAAGTTTTACTGAGAATTGTTCCCACGAGATAATTAATAAAATATTTGAGCTAACATACATTAAGAAAGTACAAATTAATTTCTTCTACCATTTTGATATTCACTTACAATTTATACAAAAAATACATTTCTCGGTAGATTTGTGATGTTTTAATGTTAATCACACAACGTTTTGAAAGCAGATTTTTGACTTCGTCGAAGAAGTTGTGTGATGAAAATTGAAAACATTACACATCAACCAAACTAGGTCGCTTTTGTAAATATATGTAGTTATTAAGAAGGAACTGACGGAAATCTAAATTTAGTATGTGCATTAATTGATACAATTTTGTATAATTACTTTATTTTGTGATGTCTTCGGTTTTGCTAAAGGGTAGGTAATAAAGCAATGGTATTTCACATTAAATAAATGAAAAAATCTGGATAATTTTTATCAATGAATGTATTTACTCAAGAAAGTTTTTGATAGTTACGATGGCGATGGTGTTTGATGTAATATTGGTATCACACTATTAGAATCCATTTGAGCGGAATATTTGTTGTCATCGACTTGACAAAGAATTTAACATAAACTATAATTTTGTAGGATTCCACACACGCTTCTACTGTATTTTTAATGTTAGTATTGTAATGTTGGAACTCCCTAATAATTTTTTTTTAAATTTACGCTAAATCTCGCGAATTAATTGAGATATCACCTTAATTTTTGTACGTAAACTTGCCATTTTCTCTACACAAATATAATGAAGTACACTCTCCTTTTAGTAAGTGATACCATATAGAGCGTCGGATTTCAGGGGAGGAGCTGGAAAGAGGGATTGTCTATTTCAACATTTCTTCGCAAATAACTCGAAAACTATGGGGCTTAACAAAAAGTTTGTAGTACATCATATTAATCTACATTAAATTTTGAACAAAAATGTACTTTACATTTCTGTGCTGAAACTACGTTTGTCAAATATCCATTTTGAATAGTGAGTTGATAGATGATCATAGAGAAGATAAATCTACTAGTGAATTCAATGAGGACTAATTTCCATATTCAATCAGACTATTTATTTACAAGAAGACTAATGTACTTTCATTTCCATCTTTTTCATACATAACACTGAGTTCCTCCTGGGCTGACAAAGATCAAAACGTTCCGTCTGATTCACAGGTGTGTCGTTTATATTTTTTTAAATATAATTTTCAAATAATTGTATTCTTCAGAGTTTATATATGTTTACCTTGCCTGGCTTCGTAAGGAAGTATTTGTTGTAATAATGCGGCTGACGATTACAGAGATATGGAGAGAATAAAAATGTGTTTTATTCCAGATTGGCAAAAAATTTAAAGCAATCGTAGATTGCGATGCGGCTTACGTCCATGTCAACCTGTTCAAGGATCGTTGAAGCAATGGAAGAATTCGCAGGAGTTCATGGCATTTCTTCAGAGCAGCATTTTGAGTTGCGTGAGGCAAATCAGAAGCGAATTTCCAAAGCCTTGCAAACTTTCATTTCTTGGCTTGAACGTAAACCCTTTTGGAAACCTTCTGAGCTGTACGAGTAATTCTCATCAACAGGGGTTGTGACAAATGAAAAGGCTTTAAAGTTAAAGTAAGAGTGTTGGAAAGGATTGAGGAGAAATAATTCTGTGACATACGCTTAAAGAGAAAGTTAGCTGTGAAATATCTTGCGACCATCACTACAGCAGTGTCAATACGCAATGACAATATGCGTAAGCCCAGGCACCTTTCTACACCACATGGTGTGCACAGTGAGGACCAATGTGTTCTCATTATGGAGAAACTATTGTATTTAATGGATACCGGTAAGAACTTAGCACAAAAGATGAAGAACATTTGCGCAGATATCACTCAACCACAAATGTTTATTTTATGTAGAATCTTCAATTAATGTCATTCTTCAACAATCAGAATTACTTTCTAATGGTATGAACAAAATGGAATTGATTTCTCTCCTCACAGATCACTAGCAGAAAATTTGTTTCAAAGTTCTTCAAACGAATGGTGAAGCTGATATAATGATCGTTTTTACTTTAATTAATGTATCAGAGAAAGGAGGAGAAGCTGTCGTCATTCGTGATGACTCTGATTAGTTTTGCTGATTGTTCATGAGCCAATCAACAACCACTTGAAGATATTCATACCAAAAAAAGGAATTCAAGAAGAAAAAGTCTACTTCATTGGATACATTCAGCGTGGAATTGGGGAAATAAAGGGAGTTCTCTTGAAGGGGTACGCTTTCTCCAGATGTGATACTGAGTCATCAAACCAGGTAAAAATAGTGTCTTTCAAAACAGTACAAGGCAACAAGGAGCTTCGTACAAAGCAACTGACCCACATATAGAAGTTGATGCTAAAATCATTTGTTCCTTTCCATATTTGCATCTAAAAATACTGAAGATTTGATTGCTCTGCGCCTCTTATATTACTTGCAGACTATTGTAAAGCGACGTATACATACATGTTCAAGATGGCTACACCCTCACTTCAACGACTGCACAACAACACACATATAGATTACCACCAAGTACAACAGTGGCTTAATATGGAGAAACATCCTTTAAAGTGAGGTTGGAAAAACATTGGTGACCCTCTTCGTCCTATTACTCAGGTTAATGCTGCTACTCTTGAGGATTTACTTTCATAGTTCGCGGTTGCTGTGACGAATGTGTCCGGAACTCGAATGTCGAAGGAGTGGTCTGAACCGTTCGAAGATGAGCAGGAATTGCTCAGGACTTGGGTGAGTCAACAGAGATGCATTGATCATATAAAATGATATAGATGAATGTTACCTTCATATAATTAACAATACGACGTATTTTTACAATTTTTTGTGATTTAGAATCTTTGTCAAATATTAATTACTTTTTCTAAAATTTAACGGATAGAAATTTCATTTGAGGAGTATTTTAGCCAAAAACCTTGAAAATCGATTAAGGAAATCATTTTTGAAAAGAAAGTGTAGTTTTGACCTTAAAATAACCTTTGGTGAGTAAAAGTGAAGACTTTCATGACTTTTATAGAAATTTTATGATTTTTCATTTTTTATTATTTTGCATTCTCATACACTTCTATTTGCATAAAACGGACAAACCAATCTTAGATTTTTAATGGAATTGAACTGAAATACAAGTTTTTAGTTAATACTGAGAGGGTTAAAATTGTATTTCTTTTGCCGATTATGAAAATAATGATTCGTGTATCTCGCTATTGTCAAATAAGAACCACGGTAACGAACCCTGTTTAGGTCAAATTCTACGTGAGTTTTCTTACTATACACTTCTGAGGAAAAATTAATTTTTATCTTTTAGCTCACTAAATCGGTCATTTAGAGAGAGAGAGCTCAGTATGTGAAATGGAATAATATCAATGAGTTTTATCTCTAAACGTGTTGAGTTTTATTGCCAAGTAAGCATATCAGTAATAGTAAATTTCATTTTCAATTACAGGACCACATTCATCCATATCCAAATTTGGAAATGACTTTTTTGTTTGCTGTTAAGAGTGGTGAATGTGGTAAATTGTTGATGCAAACGTTAATAGTGTGGTTGCATATTCAATGAAAAATAACAATATTCTGTATTCAACATCGAATAACAATGTTGTATTTCTTTTAATTATGAAATATGCTATCCGCGATCAATTTGTATTCAAATACGTGAATTCAAATTTCACTGACCATAGTTATCCCTTCGACGTGTGAGTTTCTCAACGTTTGTTCTGCATATTTATTCTTGACTTACTTTCTTTCCCTAGTGTATAATTTTCGTAGGTAACTTTAACTGATTTATATTCATTTCTAGTTTGATTTTAGTTTAAATACTCTAACAGTTTTCTCTCGCGGTAAATATTGTAAGCGACTAAAGTGTCAAATTTATAAATAATATTTTGTCTTCATGAAAAATATTATTATAAGCAGAGTTTCTTCTCTTGGTGATTATTAGATTTATTTCTGGCTCGAAGATGCTGTTCATTTGGGAAGATAAATTTAACAACTTCTAGATTAGTTTAAACCAAATATAAAATTCATGGAACATACTTGAATATTTACCTGGATTACTTGGAATTCCCTGGAATGAACTACCTGGAATACATAATTCAATATTTCTTATTCAATGTAACAATTGCCAGAAGCGTGGAGTTGTCTTGATAAAATTATAGCTTCAGTTGATATTTTATTGAAGGGGGAAAGATGAAAAGAACTATCTTTTCATCTCTTGAAAATGGTCTTCCTGTTGGTCCTAAGGGTATTTCAGTTTTGACCTCATACCTCGTAGACTTTGTTTCATTGCCGGGTTCGGTGGTTTTTAAATTTTCTTTCACATATTTTTCTTTGATGAATCGAGCTTTAAAATTTAAATACAGAGCATTCCCTATGTTTCCTTTTCTCTCTTGTAGTCATCTTTTTACTTTCTGTGTGGTGGTGCCACTTGATCAATGTTTAACTGTGCGTTAGGTGGGCGCAAACAAGTTATCTTTTTGTTCTCGTTTTTTTTTTCAAACCACACAATATTTTGTAAAAGATATATATTGTAAAAGTACACATTTTGTTAAAGTATTCTTTAAAAGAATTGTCTTTATCAAATGTTTCTATTCGAGCATGGATGGCCACTGCTCCCGTCGCGGGAATTTGCCCGCGAAAACATGATGCGAGCAATATGCGGGCATACCGCGGGCATGCTCAGGGTAATTTCTATCAGCCATATGATTGGACGAATCGTTGTGAGGGACAGACAGGGCTGCTTATCGCTTTCTTAGAGCAATAACAACCGTGTAGATTGTTTCGTTATCGGTTATGTCAGAGAAGCGTAAAAGTATCACGAGATAGTGTGCCTTTCTATAGGATTTATCGAAAATATTATAATTTATTTTAAGATAATTAAATATATTGATTTGGATATTTTACAAAAATGGAGATATTTCGATTCTTAATCGAAGATATTGTAGCCCAAGAGGAAACGCGAATAGCTTTGTTATTTTCTGTCAACACTTCTTTATTTTCCCCACACGAATTTGTTTCTCTTTTTATTATTTTGAGAGCAATTGATCTTTGTTTTGTTTTTGTGAATAAATTAGGGGTTACTTATTTTTGTTGAGTTTAGTTTAGTTTAGAAGAGGACTTGTAGACAGGCTCAGGCTGGCTTGTACACGTAGGCTATGAAGAGTCCATTGATCAGCCCACGAAATCCTAGTAACGGCGTCCTATCACTGTACCTTCCTGTCAATGTCAGGATCGATATTTTGTCCCGGTGTACAGTCTCCAAAAATCGTTCTTCTTCTTACCTCCAGGGCTTCACAGTTCAGGATAACGTGACGGGCAGTGTTTTTTAAGACTCCCCGCACAAAGGACAGGTTTCGTCTCCGTTGAAAGGTATTTGAGGACATGGCAGTGTCCTGTGATTAGTCCTTTCACTCTCCTGAGGTCTTCCTTGTTCATGTGAATGAGGGATGTAACTAGAGCAGGACTGGATTTCTTGACAAGAAATTTGTCTAACTATTGACCGGGCAGCTGCATTCATATTCTGAACTGTGTTTCCACTGCCCAATTATGGACCGCGGTTGAACTGATTCCTCATGGAGGTTCCGGTCCGAAGAAAGGTATCAGGGAAGCTTCTTTCGCAAGTTTATCAGTCTTTTCGTTCTCTTCTATGCTTTGATGACCAGGCACCTATCTGAGTTCCAGAGTGTTGCAGACAGCAAGGGTTGTGAGAGACTGTATACACACCCAGACAAGTTTCGAGGATGTCTTACCTTGTTGCTGAAGTCATGTGTAATAATAATTATTTTCTGGAACTTACGAAACGCCTTCCAGATTTTAAACAGTTCATTTAAGTCTCATAACGTGCAACTCGATTCCCGATTGAGAGTAAATAGTAAACTAATAGTTTTCTGGAATTTTTATAAAAAGCTTATCACTAAAGTAAAAAATAGAGTCCAAACGACACCTAGAATCACAATTACATAATATTGTATAGCTTCTCACTAACCGTTCTTCGTAGTATGTTGTTAACCAGACTTTAAAACATTGTTCCTGAGTTTGAACTGCTCTGAACCCAAGTGGCGCTTGAGTTACCTGACCTCCTTTTCCCTGCCTGCGGTTGGTCATAGGATTCCTCGAACAAATCGATGGCAATTAGAGTATACTGTATACTTTTAATAAAAGTTATGTTTTTAAATCATAATATTTAAAACTATTTTAAAATATGTAACTCACGTCTTCCGAGTACCTACTCGTGGAGGAGTGTTTGCAACGTCAACAGCCTGATGAAAATTGCGACGGACCGGGACTCGAACCCATGGTTCCTGCTCTGGCCGCAGGTGTGCTATCCACTTCACACCTGTGGCCAGAGCAGGAGGTCTCGGGTTCGAGTCCTGGTCCGTCGCAATTTTCACCTGGCTGTTGATATTTTGAAATAATTGCCAACAAAAATACTTACCTCGTTAAAATCCTTGTTATTAATACATTCAATTTGGTAGAACAATTTTAATGTGAACTTCCCCGTTTGAATTTATAAGCTACAAAGTTTTTCGAATTTAAAAGATACAGTTCTTGTAAAATATTATTGAAGTGATGTGGGATCAAATACTTCACAACGTGACCTACTCAAACTCTTCCAGATTACCCTAATATTGGTTTATGTGGCTACGTGGTAAAATATTAAGATTTGTGCTGTGAGGAGATAGATGTATTGAATAAATGAAATAAACCTTCTTTTACCATCTTAAACTGAAACCGTAAATTTTACTCTTTTAAATGAGTGTACGCAAATATACAATTTAGTCAGATAATTTTACTTTGTTTTTCAATGTTACTGTTCATTCACATATATTATTCGCATATTCAGCATTTTGATCTAGTAGTCTTGGTTGGCACCATAGAGCGCCACTATGCAGGCCTCTTGGAAGGCAGCTGTGACCTTGAACATTAAAACAGTGGAGTGACACTTCCGTAGGAGCGTAGTAATATAATTGCGCCATTTTTCTCAGTTTTGTGGACCCCGTTTGCGCGGTCAAGTAGTACTACTAGTCATGCCGCGGCGGTGAACAGTGGACAGATAGTCAGTCGAGCAGTAGTGTGGCACACAGGAATTCCATGCCTTGGTAGCAGTCGCAGTGAGTCAGTTGAGTGAAGTCGTCAGTGGCGGTAGCATTGTCAATCTCATGCATTTTCTCTCAAGCTTATACTTGTGTGTAACAGTGGGGAACATTTCAGTGAAACGTAGCAGCCGTGAGTTATGAACAGTTGCGAGTATGTCCCGAAAGAAAGGGACGTATATATAAGTTGAGCGTAATGATAACGTGATGATGTGCTCATCAACATACATTGGAAACATCGTTCCGAGTACAACCTGATGATATCTGCTTACATAGGAGACATTTATATTAGCAACGTGAAGACATCTTTCGAACAATACGTTTACGTATTCATGGACGGCAGCGAAGGCTAGGAGACTGTAACAAGAAAGAAGATGGGCCGATCTAGGCGGACTCCGTAAATATAATTGAACACGTGCTCGCTGCGTAAAATAACATTGCTAAAGGCGCAAATTGGGAACGCTTTTCCCATACCTTGTACATTGGCTAGCGTAACCTATCAATTTTCATTATATCACATGTATTTATGTTTTGCTCGATCTAAGATATTGGTGGATCTGGGCATAATCCTTGCATTTCAATTTGTCTGTGTTTCAAGCAAGGTGTCATATAACATTCCATCAATCAAATAACTTGATTGCGATAAAGGATTGAAATAAATTAATTGAAATATTCCTTTATAAATACTGGTTTTTATGTCCCTTTTCCTGCCAGCTAATTCTGTCGGACTTACAACCCGACCTTCACGAGGACAAAGTAACTCGTGAATTGTATTGACACGTGTTAGGTTTGGCAATATTACCAGAGGCCATTCTAACATTATTTGCCTTCTAACAGTTACATATGGCTTGTGATTTCCTGTAATTATCTCTTGGACCACGTAGTTCTTATGTTGCTCACTGATTTTGTCAAACGCATTTCAAAATAGTTATTGAGGAAAAAATTATTCCAACACCCATTCATCGTCCCAAAAAGCGAAAAGAATTTGAGAACTTACGCGCTTAAAATAGTAGAAGAAAAACTGTCACAGCAATACATTTATTTATCATGAATAGAGGATGAAGATAAATGTATTCAAAATAATTAGTATTGCATCACTGTTCAATATAGAGAATATTAAACAGAGTTTGTGAGTTTAACTCTTAGTAGTAATATACCTTTTTCATTTATTACGACTAACTTCATTCTCCTTGTCTGTGTAGCATTTGCAATACAAGGAACTATATACGTTTCTATCTTCGAGATTCGTCCCTGGACGCTGCACATTTTATCCGCACTGGGCGTTGTCCACGAAGAGGCGTCGAATATCTCCTATTTTGTGCGTAAAATTTCTCTAATTCACCCTATTTTATGTACGTATTCTTCAAACACTTTGTACGCTTTTTCCGTCGCAATGTAGCGTTCTTTATCATTGATGTCTATTGCATCAATTGTGAGGAAGTCCAATGAAACGTGCTGTCTCCTGGGAATATATAGGACAATCCCACAGAAGGTCATCAGGTGTTTCTTGATCTAGGTTGCATCCACGCTCATCATCTCGTATTCCAGAGCGCCGTAAATATTGGAGACAATCACCATGACTAGTTAAAAATTGCATCAGCGCCTTAGACGGACTGAACCACTTCTTAGTCCTCTGTACAAATTGTACCCTCTTAATATAACTATAGGTTACCCTGCCTTTTGGACTTCCGTTCCAGGGAGTCTGCCATGCCTGTATTAAGTTGTCTGTCAATTTTTTTCTTGCTGCCTTATTTGCATTACACAATATCTCTTCATTAACCTGTATCGTACCTCTCTGCTTCAATATATGTGGACACTTTACCTTTTAAACGATACTTTTTAAACGAATGATAATGCAAATTCAACTTGAAATGGAATTATTTTATATTCCATTTCTTGTTAAATTCCTTGAGTGTAATTGACGTAAAATTTTGACACGCAGCGTAAATAATAGCCAACTTTTACTTTTGTTGATAAATATTATCCAAAATAACATAAGAATTGTAAACTAAATAAAATTAATAAAAAGTTGAAGATTTTCGCATACGTTGTGGCAACAGCGATACACAGCGTCGCAGCTATCTAGCCAGCCATGCATTTTGTAGTAAAAACAGGTGATCTAACATGGTCGTATTTGGTCTTAAAAGGATCGTTTGTCTTCTTTTAATAGTATTTTATTAATCTAACATACAACTGTCTGCTCGAGTCACCGAGGCGCAAGAGGTAGCGTATCGACAGTTCACTTAAACTGTGTGCTCGTATGTATACTATTTTTCATTTTCTTTTGACAATATAATTACATAACGCTTTATACTTTGGCATTGTTTTTAACAAGTTAATTTGTGAAAATTAATTTATTTGATATATAGATACATTATTGCCATCCGAGCAATTTTCTTGATTATCTCCACACTATTTTAAATGGGTCCACACACACTATTAAATGGGTCCAAGAACCCTTTCAAATGAGTCCAGGGTCCCTTTGGGTTCACCAAAAGGACCCTTTTACTCGTTTAAATGGGTCCACCAGCGAGGTTCTGTTTGCGTTGGGTCGTAATGAAACGAATGTAAAGAACGCACTTCTGAGTGGGTGTTGGGTAAAAGTTTGACTCTAAATGCTTGGAATTGTCACTTGTGCTGAAAAGTAGTTCGTGCAAATCGGCACCCACCCACCGTAGAGAAGGTCGCGAAGAGGGATTGATTCGAGACGCCCGCCCCTGTTGCTGTTGCCTTGGCCCATGTTTCATGCGGCGTTGTCTCGAGGGAGCTCCCGGAGGCTAGACGCCCGCGCCCGCCCTCGTCCCGGCTTGCCACAGCTGAGTACGTGGGGGGCGTGCGAGTGAACGCAGACGCGCCGGGAGCGTGCGGGGGAGGGGGAGCAGATAACATCGCGCGCGCCGTGGCACGCACGCAGCCAGGCACGCCTCCCCGCGCGCGGCGGCGAGCGTACCCGAGGTCTCTGGCGTCCCGCTCCCTTCGGCCCAGCGCCGCACCGCCGCGAGCCGCATACTCATCAGGCGCTGAGGCAACGGCGGAGGCCCTCGTATTAGCGCCCTTCGCCTTCGCCATCGAGGGACGCCCGCCCTCGCACGGGGAGGAGTGAAGGGAAGCGAGCCACCGGCGCGGCGGCGGCGTGACGCGGAGCGGTGAAGGAAAAAGAGAGCATCGCGCGGGGGAGGAGAGGGCGACATGGCGGACAAAGCCGTCGGGAGCGAACGCTAGTCTCTGTCCTCGCTTCGTCCTCGCCACCGTCACCTTTCGCCGTTATTAGGGCGCGGTCTGAGGACAGTGTCACGGCATTCTACGAGGCTTCGACGCTCTCCTTCCATCACTGCTTTTGTCCCTCTGCATCTCCTTCGTCGCGCCCTTCGTGTTGCTGCGTACCTGTATAGTCTTAGGCGTCGCCGTGTCTTTTGTCATCGTCGTGTACTGGCCCCGACGGAGTGATCCGCCTTGTGAGACGCTCTTGTCACGTATCTCGCGCCCATCAACTCGCTTTCATCGCCGCATCCTCCCTCCTGACACGAGTTCACTTGCACCGACTGCTCAAGTACCACCTTCACAAAACTCTTCGCATTGTTCGTTCATCGCTATCTAGGCAATAGACTTTTTTTCATTTCATTCCGCGATTTTAATAACCAATATTTCAAAGTCATTCTGAATGAATTAATACTTCCAGCAGATGTGAGGTGTTCACCTGGATTGTAAAAGCCTAATTAGCGGTGTTGGGACTCGCTTCTCGGAAAAGTTGGTATGGAAAAGCCAACCCTCCCTACCAATTTTGGAGGTGCGGCGGTCTTAATGGAATTTTACATGAAAAATATTGAGTACTAAGGATGCACTAGCTCTAATTTAGGTAGATTATTTCATTTAGATTTTTTTACGCGTTTTACAAACTTGTGCAAACTACACAATCTTGTCTATTGTTCGTAAAGGAGTAACGCTCTCTCGACGAAATTAGTGCGAGAACGTCCCTCTCACGCCCTACCGTTCTACGACTCCCCTCGTATTTCACATTCAAGTGCTTCAAAAAGCACATATTACGTTATTGTACTTACAGATAAAGTAATCTTGTTTGCGTAAGTTATTTTCTTTTTTAAACAAAATAGCTTTGTCAAATGTTATAGTATTTGCCAAAGATAGAGAAACTGCCACTCGGGTAGATGGTCAATCTTAACTATGCTGAGGATATTGTTCCATACCATTTTTGTTCTTGACCCTTGAAATACACTGTATAAAGGAGGTGTTTGAGGGAAGGTCAATTTTTTTTACTAATGAATTCACATTTTGTCTATAAAAAGGTTCACTTTTTTTACACAACCTTCTTTACACAAAACGTGAATTCATTGGTAAAAAAATATTGACCTTCCCTCAAACACCTCCATTATATTGTTCAATGCTCAACCGAATTCTAGCTGTAACCAATATCATCCGACTGAAATTACGATGAATTCGTTGTCCTGGTTCATATTGTTGTGAAATAAACTGCTTATTGTACATTACTTAAAGCCAACTCATTTTAATCACCTGTAGTAGATGAATAAAACAAAATTTGAAATCTAGATATACGACGCACATTTGTGTTTACGAACACATACAAATCTGACCGAAAGCCGCAATTGATTTGCGTAAAAATGTAATTGAAAATTCTGAATAGTGGATACAAAATCATAAACAATTAGTTTAAAAAAAAACATTGCGAAATATAAATGTGAATGAGGTTGTGAAATCAAATGAGATAATATTCAGCAAAAGTTTAAATTATTTATCAAAATAACTTATTTATTTTGAGAAATAACCGGCTGCCCAACCCCAGCTCCACTCCTCTGTAACACGTCTTTATACTGCAGAATAATCCAGAATGGCGAGTTCAAAACGTTTGTTTCACGTGAAACACCTCACGCCAGGTAGCGCGCCTATCGAATGCTTGCCTGGTCTTCCCGAGGCAACACACTGACGGCGGCAGCGGCGACTGCTGCTTGTAAAACTGATACGCTTGTAAAATCTAGACTATTCGTCCAAATTTTACGATTTAAAGACAGTTTTCATTTTCTTAAATACACAAAATACAGAATACATTTAATTTGATGAGGATTTATTTTTACCTACTTGAATTACTCTCTTACCTTTAAGTATTTCAATACGACTGTTTCTAAAACCTTATTTTCAATAATTTAGGTTAACCTTTGTGCTGTACCGAACGTTTTTATTGAACTCTTGGAGACGGACAATATTGCCATTCATTGTTGTCACCTATCTCGAACCATTAAGGCGGCGCATGAAAAACTTCTCACCGAAAATTGTCTATTTATCGTTATTGCATATTATTTATCATATCTAAGGTAACAAAAGATACACAAAAACCTTGCCAGAGCAAGCAAAAAAAAAGATAAAAACGAAAATGGGATCTACATTATGTAAAATGTAGCCACTTACTGTACAGGATAAAAACTTTGATTACACACGACTCGATATGTCGTGAGACGCTTGGTAAACGTCGGTTATGGACTAAAACCACATATTCAACTGAACGTATTAACCACTAAAACTATTCGTATTTCAACTTTTCGTCAAGGTTTCATGCTTTCTAAGCGAGTAAGTGATGTTACCGAGGTACTTGCTCACCAAAGTATGTATAACTAATAAAGAAAAATGACATTAGTTTTTTAGCAGTTTAAGTTTGATTCATAATAAAATAAAATACACGTCACCATTTTGTAAAAACAATTTGGATTCTAAACACACAAAAGAACACTACGTTTCGTCTGTAATGTGAGACTTCTTCAGGTGTTAGTTCAAGGCACAATTTATTTTATATTCAGAAGAGCAGACGAGAGAAATCATCAATAATAAGTACCTAGTCTTAAGCACCCTTTTTCAAGTACAGTTAAGATTTCAAAGCATGTAACCTTGTTTATCTGCCATCTCGGTGACGGGATATCGCACAACTAATATTAACAATTTTATTTCATTCATCTATCTTAGACAGAATAGATCCTGCACTTTTTTAATGATTAATTTTATCACAATGTAAACTAGAATATACAAGAACTCGCCTTGAATTCGGATTTGGTCTCAAAATATCGTCTATAGGATTTTGGATTAACCAGGTATCTGAGTAACAGTTTTTCTATCTTTGGCGAAGACTTGCATGTTTAAACTTTGTGTTTAAACTTTATTGTCAAAAAAGCAGTTGCGAACTGCATATGATCACATGAAGGACAAGAAACTAATTTATTCTCGGGAAGCAATCACAATAAAAGTTATAGATATGTTGTATTACTTGCATGCCAAAACTACTTTTGAATACTATATGTTTTTAGGAATGAATATTTATAATAATCATTTTCTAGTTTGGTGTAAGAGAGAAAGTGAAAATTGAGGAAAACCCAGAAAGAACCTCAATTCGGATGACGATGGAAGGTCGAACGCAAATAATAGAGAAATACACTCGTGGTTACACATGTTTGTTTCACACACAAAACTACACAAGTTTTATATATAATAATTACATAAAATAAAAAAATACATAAACTTCAAAATACATAGATTACCAGAAAATATTTTTAAAATTTACGAATAATGTTACGTTGAAATTTTTAAGTTTCAAGATAAAAACTTACAAATTTCTGACTTTTCAAATAATATTCAACATAATTAAATTTCGTGCAGAATACTAGTAATTATAACATATATAATTATTATATTTATGTTAAATTACAATTTAGATATATGTTAAGACTTAATGAAAATTTAATAATCGTAGTTTAAGTTCATATTATGGTTATATGCTAATTAAATAATACATTTCATGAGGATGTACTTCATAATATAGGTCTTATGAGTTTTACCCCATACCAGGCGTTTTATCAAAATAACATCCATAACATCCTAGTGCGTACATCTCAAAATATTTGGGGAAATCGTAAAAAAAATCCCAAATTCGTGAAAGATTTGTAAATAGTGCTCGAATTATTCATTTGGAATAAAATATAATGCTGTAAAGAAACGGACAGATAGGTGTCAAATAAAAGCTATTACTTTGAATGCTCATTCCTGAACCAGTAATCAGGTAAAATTCCTCGAAGACCAAATCATTAAAAGGAATCGTATTTTGGAAGAGAGAGTGGAAAGAGAAGATTTCATATAATTCGTGAAATGTTTTATAAAATTTTCAGAAGTATTACAAACACTACATCTTATTACCTCGTCTGTTCATCGTCTACACACTTTGCCTCTCCTTTTTTCATCGCTTCAGAAGATGATATATTTGTGAATTAATAATCTATTTCATGTTGTTACAATTAGACAGAATGTGCCCACTTTCCATTGCACAGTTTGATTTCTTAAAATCACACCCATAACTCAGACAGGTGGTGAAGTACCTCGTGTTTATCATTTTCATATGTGAGACCAGTTCAAGGAAGTTCAGAAACAAAATACATTTTTTGTCAATAATATTTGCGAAGTATTTTTAACGATCTAAGAAATCGGAAAAATATTGTCATTCAATAATGTTCTCTCTTGGAGACATTTCTCCATATAATATATATGCAACATGAGATACCATAACTAAACTCATGAATTTAGTTATGATAATACAATTATCATAACTAAATTCTAAAAAACATCTCTAAATAGGGAGAAATGCCCTGATTCAATGCAGAAAAAACAATATTACTCGTGACATATTTGTTTTGTTCCCGACTATCCCAACAAAGATCGAATTTCAACAAAGCCATTAATATTATTCATTGATCCTGTTTAACCAAATATTTTGCCTACTTTTTTCTTCGTAATATAAAGCATTCATAATAGCCGCGCATATTAATTAACTTTGAAGAATATCCTATTGCGCAATTTTTTTAAATGTCATCCATTTCACATTTATCAATGGACAATACATGATATTTTCCCATGTTTGTTATATCAAGTTGCCCTTTTCCAGACACAGAAAGTATGTTGTTTGCCATAATGTGAATTTTGAATTTTCCACTTCGGAAGCTTTGATGTTATCTTTTTCCGCTGATACTGATGATCTCTCTTTTATGTAAAGTTATTCAAAACTATTCAAGCACTCTTCTGTGACATAATTCGCTTTAAAAGGCAATTATCATGTCAGTTGTTTGAGGTTTTAGTTTAGTTTTTAAATTATAAAATATTTGTAACATGGCAGGACTCGATCCTTTGTGGTGCAGCGTTGATTCTCTCATATTCAATACCAACAAAAAGAACATGAATGTTCGAAGAGTAGATTGATTTGTGTACTCGATAATTTATGTTTTACAGTGGATGATTTGTGATGCAGATGCAAACGCACTTGTGCTATTTCATATTGTGTGACTCAAAGTTGAAATTACGATTTGAAAATATAACATTCAGTTGAGTGTCATTTTGAAACAATAATCCGCTTGGAAGATTTTTTTCTACGTAATGGAAATATGTTATGTAGTATCAAAGTCAAACTGTCCCATAACAGGCCCTGTACAGACAAGTTTAATCTTACCTGCACAAGAATGTTAGTACTGAAAAAATACAGTGATGATGGGTGAGGTAGTGAGATGAATGTTGATTGTTAACAATAATAAAATGATTTAATGCCATGCCATGAAATAACGAGAAATAATGATACAGTACTGGTTTCCAAGAGATCGTGATGACATGATGAGAAGATCCTGGAAATCAGGAGGTTGAAATTGATTGTAGAGTACAATCGGATCGGTGTCGTGTTGACAAATGCAATAGTTGATGAGTAGTGATCTCGTGGTCGCTAATGCCTTCTGAAGTACAGTTGCAGGCTCGATCTTGCGAAAAAATGTCGGCTTGGCGACGACAATGAAAAGTAGCGAAGTAAAGTGTTCGAAAGTAAAAACCCCTATAGTGAAGGGTTGAACAGGAGAAAATATCCTTATATGTCGATTTGGCGACGACAGTGAAGAAGTCGAACCACGATATAAGCGGTGAATTCAGAGGAGTGTCCTCTCACTAGGTTGTGGAGCGAAGGAAGTAAGTTCGAAAGAAGAAGCCATGTGGTTTATATACCTTTGAAGTTAGTGCGTCGTTGCCAGTTCGATTAGTTGAATCGATGATATAACCTGATAACTCGACCAGGTATCGAATTGTTCATAAAGTGTCGTGAGGAAGCAAGGAAATTTCTGGACTCGCCCAACTTGCGTGATGCAGAATTGTGACTCGAATATAGTCAGCGAAGGAACTTGTAATTAATTATAAGATGTCGAATAATTTCCTCTATTTTTTATATCATGATGGCAAGAAATTTGAATTGACCTATGGCATCAAAGGAAATTTTCCAATGATAGTCGACAATTGAGATGAGTCACTCAACTCGTTCAAAGAGAGTATTTTTCACAGATGATTCACTTAACTCGACAGGATGCTATCCCAAAAATGTCAAAAAATGTCTGAACAGGTCCTAAGATGGGCCCATGCGGTTCACGGAGGGAAACTTCCGCAATAACTAGACCTCGGCGCAAGGAAGGGATGATATGGCCAGAATCTCGTCAGGTCGGTTTGATCCCAGGGGTAGAACCAGTACTCATTTTAAAGCAGACAGGGTGGGCTTGGGAGTCAGCTGACTCTCCATGTCATGTAGTACCACACCCTGTCATCCTGGTATTCCGATTTTCTGCCCATTCTGACCTGGAATGGCCCACTCAACTTCCATAGAAGTAAAATGCCTCAAAACTACAAGCCGGAAACTAATTTATATATAAAAAGTATATAATTGTGAAAATGTGCACATTTATAAAAAATAACACATTAAGCAGATTAATATGTATAAAATATTCATCCTCACCTTTGTCCATATTCATCTTTTAGCATAGACAGATCTATTTTCCATATTTTCAACATCTTTCATAGTGTTATGGAAATACTTCGTAAAACTTCCTCATACCTAAATAAGCAAACAAATTTGATCATATGAACATAAGGCCTTTAATCTTTAGCAAGTTATTAATGAAAAAAAATTCATCGTTACGTATCCGTTATAGTTTTTTAGCCTGTAAAACGAGCATCAACGAGTAACCTGATACGAGATGTTCAAAATGTCCTCCTCATGCTAATATGCAATCGTCGGATCATAGACTGACGCACCCTCTCACATACTTCCATACACTGTCGTACGGTTTCAGATGTCTTCATAACACGTTTAATTGTTGGTGACTGAGTAGTAAGTCCATATGTACTCCCAGATCGTCTTTCGACTACTGAGTACAGAGATTTCATTTTGTACGCTCTCCAGGCTTATGAGAGTTTGCAAACAAGAAGGTTGTGATTTGTTCTTTTTTAGACGCCAGCACATTTAGCTAAATTGTTAGAGTTGTACTGGCTGATATCTACCATAATAAATGGAAGGGGAGAAATCGATACACGATGACCATCTTGGAAACATGCGAAACCACTCGCCTTTGTGAGGAAGTACTGGAAAGGATCCAAGGTTTGACGAGTGCGTTGGTTTGTGGACTCAAGATAAGGGTATTTCGAAAATTGTTGCCCTACCCCCGTTTGACATAACCGTTTCACTTGCTTGTAAGTTGAAAGTATATGACGGACATTTTATAGTGTAAAGTTTTGTTATTTCATTACCTTTTAAGTTCGTGTGTTCATATGAACAATAGTTTTGCTATTTCTATTTATAAGTATTCTTGTAAGTTCTATAACAGACGATTAGAAATATAAAAGAAATTTACTTGACTCCAAACCTTCTCAGATGTTTCTTTATTCATGCGTATCACCTATATGGTTTTATTTTTCCATAATTCATTTATTTATTTATTTAAAATTGTAATTCACGCTGGCACTTCAAAAATGTTTGTAAGTTTATTTCCTTTGTCATTTCACAGATTTTTTTTTCCAAATTTTCATAAAACGTTTATTTCAGTGAAATTAGTGTATTGAAAACACGCACTCATTCAGTTAGCTAAAGAAATTTCTCACATAGGTATATATAAGAGATTTAGAAAACCTTAATGGAAATTAATAAATATCTTTCACCGAAAAATTTCTAACAAGGACTTAATGGAAAAAATATTTCGTTATTAAAAAAACTAGTTAAATTTTTATTTGAGAAATATATTTCGAAATTATTGATAAACCGCATACCGTAATAAATACTAATGTTGTATTCTTTTGTATTTTTTATTTAATTTTTATATTTATGACGATTTATTTTTAAATAAGTTTATGAAAGTTAAAAAGTTTCGAGCGAAATTCAGGAAGAAAATTCCAAAACTTATAATTTCTTATTTTCAACGAACGAATGGACAGGGAGGTGGCCTGTATTATCCTTAAGACAGAGAAAACCCTCCTGCCTGTGGTGTATACTCGTATGAAATAATCTCTCACAATGACTTGTATTTTTTTTCAATGATTAAATTAATAATAATTCAGCACTAACTCAAAGCATTGCTACACTCATTAGATCAATCCTGAGTACATAACTCATTGGGCAGTAATACTTTATTTTCCTGTATAACGTTTTATGGTATAGGGGGTTAGGTTTCGGTCACTTAAGCTACCTTCTTAGAAGGGATCAAAAATACTTGAGTTTCTAGGATGTTACCAAAGTTATCTAAACAACTTATAAAGAACAACATTCTGGCAGAAACGTTCTCTTAGTACTCGAATATATGGCAAAACCTGTCAAAAACACGTCGTTTAATTTAAAATTTTATAATAATGATAGAAGTAAATAATTCAACAATTTTTGTTCTGTTGTAACCGATTAAACATAGATGAAAATATGGAGCATGACTTCATTGGTTGCATTGATATATATTAGGAAAGAAAGAAATAATAAAACAGGAAAGGGCAAGTATCAAGGTGTAATACATATGGAAACATTAACTTATTCCGAATATCAAATATTGTAATTGAGTAAGGCAAAATACATTTTTACCCTATCTTCTCTTTTCTTGTGATCTCATATCGCAGTTAAGTGATTTGCGCTTTGATTGAAATTTACTTCATAATGATACACCTCCGAGTTCTGTATGTCTAGGAACCAAGTTGTCTCACACCCATACTTGCATTCCTTATGACTACTTTGCCAACAGGACGAAAATATCCTGACGCTAGAATTTAATGAACTGCCAGAATCTCAAATTTGTGGAAATATTAAATTTTTCTGCCTTAAATATTACTGAAAAACGGAAGAGAAGATATAGGAATATGATAGAAATATATCAGAAAGGAGCCGCATTTACTACAGCTAGAACACTGGTGCAAGAGAGACATGATGACGATGAGAAAGAGAGAAGAAATGATGGAGGTGCAGGATTAGAGGGCGAGGGAAGACTGATTACTGCTGAGACAGATCCGGAAGTGCGTGGTTGGGCATTTCATTCGGGGAGCTTCCGGAAATCTCTTAGAGGGAAATCCCATCCCTTTTCTTGCATCGTTACGGTTCCACGCAAATTTCTAATTAACGCCGTTATATTTCGCGTTTGGGCCAGCGTGGGAGACCTGAGTTTCCAAACGGGGCGTGGCTTCAGAATAATTCCCAATGATTGAAGTTACTCCCCGTAGGTTGGTGTTGTTGTCGGCGGAAATCTCATACTCGGAAAATACAAGTGAGGCGATATTCTTGAAATAAATAGATTTATGTAGTTTCATCTCAATTCAGGAGTTTACAAAGAAGGTGTCACGAAAATCATTCAAATTTTTGCGTTATTTCAATTGTTCCCAATAAAGTTATATTACTAAGGTTATGTAGGATTTTGAAGATGCAAAATGCCAACACCGAGCACATCATCTTCGCAAGGCCTCTGAACTAAAGCCAGAGACCCTCAGCTGGGGTTAGGTTACACATACATATACCTTCATGTGTGCAAGCAAACTTGACGAATCGAACTGGAAAACATTCATGTAATTATTCACTTTTGTTTTAATACGTTTTTGACAACGTGTTATTGTCTACCATGGTAGCACATTACATTGAAAATGGTCTTTACACCCCAAATCAAACTAACCAAAACACTGACTACATGGCGTTTCAACGCAAATAGGGATATTAGATGCAAGAGGTGAAAATAGGATTAAAACGTCAAAAAGCTGAAAAGAGCAAAGTGTTAATGGAAGTGATCCATGTGCTACTCGAAATCCATGTGCTATCTCGTTATAATTTTTATTAAACAGTATATTTCTCATTCTAAATGGAACATTTACCATTTTTGTTTGGAACTGAGACACTAAATTCGTAATCAACTGTCACAAAGAGTACCACTCGCAAAATATGTTTTATGAGAATGTCTTGTTAAAGTTAATAGTTTCCACAATTGTTTCTGTGTAGTGAATACTTGCATTGACATAGTGAACAACTAAACTTCCATCTGCGTGGACAGTTATGACAAATCGCGAATTATGTGTAAAATTATTTCCAGAAATACCATATCCATTGTCATTCGATGTGTGTAACATATCGTTCTCCATTAATATACTGGTAGCAACCACAGCATTAGCAAGGCAAATTCTCCCTGCTACTAAGTTCTGCATCTGATAGCCACAGAACTTAACAATCCATTGCCTTCAACGCACCTTCCCTTTCGCTTTGGGAACCACCGCCTCCCTCACCATTGCTGAGGCGTGCTAGCCATTTATTACCACCTGCACGACGATGACGATGACGGCTGCATCACCGGGGACAACCTCAGGGAGAAGGGAAGGCGGCGCGAAGGACACTCCGAATTCGGAAGCGATGACGAGGGCGCGCCGGAGGAGAGACGAGGTGAGCGAAGTTCAGCTCAAAGACAAGAGTGGAGAGGGGATATATGAATGGAAGAAGGCGTGGACGGTTGAGATATGCATGCAATGCAGAAACGGTACCACGCGGCGCGAGGCAGCGGTGTGCTAGTGGCGCGAAAAAAACAAAAAACTCCGTAGCACTCCATTGGGGAGAACGGTCGAGGCGCCTACGAGGGGAGGATGATAGAACGAGGGATGGACGACAGAAAAAGGAATGGGGAGGAGGTGGAGGGTCGCATCGCCCGAGCGCGTCATGCAGGCATTCCGCTCGGCGTCACGACGCGCGCGTACCAATTTTCGTCCGCCCCCGCGCTACACCGTTTTATACTTCTTCTTTCGCCTTAGTTTTTTCGCGCCAAGCGCTCCGGCATCGGTGGCGGTGTCGGCGGTAGCGGGTTTCTTTGTCTGCACGATTGAACGGAGCCTTTGGGTGGTGGCATGAGGTGACGTAAGAACTCAGGGTGGGGAGAAGAAGGTTATCTCGAAGAAGAACGAGAAGGGGATGAGTGAAAGCAGGGATGGTGTGTGATAGAGGGATTGAGGTAGGAAACTGATTAGATGCAGACAAAAAATGTGAATTGAGGGGTGGAAGNAGGTGCAGACAAAAAATGTGAATTGAGGGGTGGAAGGGATCCTGGAAAAAAACCAGAAAAAATGAAAGAAGTGGAAAAAGAAGACGTGAAACTGAAAGTTGTAGTCATAGTGTGATAGTGCAGCAGAGTTTTGAGTCAACTGTCGTGAAGATGACGATAGAACTGAGAGGACATAGTCGTATGTTCCGCCTCCACCACCTGCTGCCCCTTCTCTCCGCTCTTTCCCCTCGGGCCGTCGTTCGAGTACGCTTCGATCTTCCCCTCTGCCCCTCGCCAGCCTCTTCGCTTCGCCGGCAGCTGTCTCCCGCCGCCGGTCCCTGGCACCGCCGGCTCCCGGTCGTTAGGCACCGTCCCTTGCTCCCAGCTCCACGCTCTCCCCGCCTGCGCGTCGGTCGTCGCCTCCCGTCCCCGGCGCCTCCCCGCACAGGACGCGAGCGCTGACCGGATTTGGGGCGCGACCGTGTGAGTCGCCACCGCCATCGTAGCAATCTCTGTAGTCGGCCACAGTGTCGTTACCACAATTTTCGTCCTGAGATACCCCTACCAGCAAACTTTGCCTCTTCTTTTTTTACAATTACTACACTTGCTTTGTGTGGCTCTCGCAATAATTTTGTAAGAACCTCTAATGACGGTAACCCAAATAGCTAAACATACTACATTTTACAACTGTGTATCACGGCATCATGACAACCGTTTCTCTAAATTGTCTGAATGGACAAATGCACCTGGAATCTTCTCCCAACCACCTCTAACATTCCTATTAGGTCAATAGTTTCCACGACCTCAACTTGCTACTCTCTTCGCTGTCGTTTACGTATTTCAACCCCTCTACCACTTGCCACTACTACCGCTGCTGTTGAAATCCCTACCAACACAAACTCTCATCTCCTCCGTAACATTCATCCACCAACCTTCATGACGACCACAGCGAAATCACCCATCGCCACAACTTCTGACGTTCCCCAACCTTCGCTATTAAGGCTACAAAAAGCATCCTCCTAACAGACACTACCTTCTCTTGCGCATCTCCTGTATGGCACTGGTTCTGGCCACGCCTTCACCAACAGAACCATCACCGCACAAATCCACTGCCACAACTCTCACCACTCGTGCCCTCGACCCCACTCTTAGTCCTTTTTCCCCAGCACTGCTCGTTCCCGCTGTGCGCCACCCAGGGATCTCGCCGGACACAAAAACACTCTCATTACGGCGGGCGCCGACGACGAAGGCGGGGGAGGTGAGGGAAGGGAGGGGCAGAGTCGGCATTTTGCGGCGGCGGTGGTAGTAGCGCGCGCGTGCGGTGGAGTTGCACCAGCCAGCGACACGGTTGATGAAGGGGACGGCGAAGTGCAGGCAAAGAACGGGAGAAAGGCTAGAGGAGAGAAGAAAGCCAAATGGACAGGGGGCATGGACGCGATATTCAATATCCGGAAGGTGCAACACGCTTCTTTATTTTTTCTCACACATTATATTATTTATTTCGAAATAAAAAACGTACGATGGATTAGAGATTATACAAATGAAAATATTTATTCAATCACTTATAGTGGAAACGAGTATATAGTATATATCCGAAGTCAGAAAATTCCTTAAGTATAAATTCACTTATTTTAACGTGTGAATTTAAAATCAATAATAAACATTTCAGAAAAAATATTTTATTTTAGAAATCATTTAATGAGTTACTAATAGTGTAGAGGCAGTGTATTCGCTACCACACTGAAAAAAATACCTGAGCTGGGGTAGCTGATGTATTGCCGGCCAACCGTACAAACAATACATGAGCTCGCACAGATAACATCCATCTGCTATGACGTGAATTTTCGACCTTCTGTATCACAGCGTACAGCATTAGCTCTCACAGCTTAAGTAGCTAATCAACAAGATAAGAAAAGGGAACCTATAGTAGATGATCTTGCCAACCAGTAAGGATGTAATATTGATTCGATGTGAGTCGATGTCGACTATCTGCATGCTTTCTTTTCGACTTTCTTGATGATATTCATTTTTATTACAACTCCATGGTCTTACCTTTTTTCATCAAAGGCGTACAGTAAACGTTTTTTTTTTAATTCGACGTCTGTCTTCAGGTACCCGACAGCGCCAGTATTCGATCCAGAGTCCTTTCCCTCTGAACGCTTCTGCAGTACGACGTTTTATTATTTTGTGTTACATTGTCTAAGAGTTGACACCATAGTATTGGTATCATGAATAATAAATACGTAAAATAATAATCATATCTAAAATCTTGAAAAATATATCTTTAAATACCAAGAAAATAGTTTTATGTATCCAAACGTTTCTTTATTTTGAATATACTTGAACTTTAGTCTTATTAGAATAATATATTTGAAAATATCATTATTTAAAATAATAATTAGGTATTTGCCGACATTAACCTTCAGAAATTCAAAATATCATCAGTGTACGGTTGCTCGACGTCAAGAAAACAAAGTAAATATTTGTCATCTAGACTTCAAATTTCGGGCTACGCAACGTCGGGATGGCGTCGTTTAGTCGTTGTAATGAATCATTTTGTTCAAGTAAACAACTATTCATAGTTGCGAAAGCCATGGTCGATTGGACTCCGTAAAATAATTGCTGAGGCTGCGCGGCCTCAGTCATGAGTCAACGAACCGAATGCTTAGAGGGAAGCGCAGCCGAGTGTCATCTAGCTGCAACTACGAACAAGATCAGCGGTGAGGAACAAACAACAGTTCTTTTAGTTAAGTCAGATTTTTTAGCGGGGCTGAGCTGTTGCGAGCAAAACATATAAGCTATATCTGTTAATGTAACTTTCTTCCTCCCGGACAAAACAGCGTTAACTTCCGCAGTGATAGAAAATTGGTCTCGTTTAGACGAAAACTGTTTTAGAGCAGCTACAGCATAAGCTGTGGCAGCTAATGGTGCTGTCTGTCCGCTAGATAACCAACGCGTGAGCTATCATAGATAACTTTACGCTGAGCTCTGTAACTCTTTTTTTTTTCGTGCACGATACCGTTGAGCGGTAGGACTTGGGTTCAAACCATGCTCGACAGAACTAGGTCAGGTTTACAGCAGGGGTATCCCTTGCCTACTCTAGACAAATGTCAGTTCGGTACCATTTGTTCTCAGGCAACCCGATGTCTCTCCTTCCCAATTCCCTCTCTCCAGTAACAGTTAGGTGGAAGAGCAGGTCTCATTGCCTAAACCTCGTCATAAGACATAAAATAAATAGTTCATATTACTAGTAAAGATGCTACAGGAATAAAAATACAAGTCAAAGGAGAGTTTAAACTTCACTTAAGTTACCTCTGAGGCTTTTAAATTAATTGGGTTTTGTAAATCGCTCCACGAAGAAATTTAAGAATATAAACTGAATTGTTGCTATTTATAAACGTTTAATGAGATCTGTACGACTTTATGGTTCAGTTATTAGGTCACCATCTTATGATTGTCATATTAAAACACTTGACAGTGTTCAATATAAATTCTTCAGATATATAGCTTATAAGAAAGCAAATATAATGGTCATAATGACGTAGTTTTGGAATGCTGTATTAAGAATATCTATATATTTAAAAAGACTTATTATTTGTTAAAAGAGTTTCATCAAATCTAATAAATAGCTCTGATGTATCAAATCTGTTCAATGGTGGAAGTGTTACGTATGAATTGAGGCTTGTCAGAGAATGGATAGAAGAAAATACCAGCAGAATTTTTTAAAAGTACTCTTCGGTTTACAGATTAAGGCACAAATAAAATAAAATTTTTGTTCCTTTAACTATTTATAATATTAAAAGCACATCTTTGTTAAGAGTAATATTTACAAATTTGGTACTAATTTTTATGATGTACCGATAATTGAAATTGTAAGAATTATCAAATGGTAATATCACTGTTTTGTATTTATAAATTTTTCTGATATTTTATATCTAAATTTATATTTAAATTTTTATAAGTGCATTTTGTAAAAATTTGTGTTATTTTGGCTTGTCGCTCGTTGATTTTTTAAGACATTAAATGTTATGAGTTTATTAATTAAATGTGTGTCATCGTATCATCGTAAAATCCGGGGTTTGGATGCCCCTACTTGTTTTCTGCGAGACACGAAAGAATGTGAGATGTAAAAGAACATGCAACAATGACATCATAGGATAATTTGTGGACGAAGGTAATAAAGAGTCTACGTCAGACAGATAATAATGGTAAACGAAATAAATTTCATAAAAATAAAAGAAGAAAATTTGAATTATTGTTCAGACCTTATGTTCTCCTTATGATAGTGTGTATCGCACTCTGTGTAAAACCTTGCTACGACAATATTATAGGCAAGGTAATCCATGACGTCAATGCCATATAAAATTAAAAGAAAAACATAGGAATGAAAAGTGCCATATCTCTTGTACAGGAACAGTCTCAGAGTCCCGAGGGGTTAATTATTTTAAATCAAGTAAAGGTAGATTTCTTTGAGGTGACAAGGACAACTAGTCTGACGTCTTAACTGACCACTATCGATACTGAGATTAAAAAATGACCCACATCACTCGACCACCTACACTTTATTTACCCACTCTCTTTGCGAGGTGCGTGTTAAGATGTTCAGAACGGCGTACGCGTGGCACATTTCTCCTGAGAGATGCAACCCCACACACTCTGGATTTCAGGATTTGTAACCGAATACGAATGGTCACATCTCGTCGCATCCTGAGAAATACGAACAACTGGTCGCATCCTGAGAAATATTGTCTCTCATTGCTCAGGAAAACTATGTCGCGAGCGTGTGTATGGGTGAATGACTCGCCTACATCTCTGAGGATGTAGAACCTGTTCTAATGCCAAGAGAGACGCAGTTCGTAAGAAGATAACAGGAAGGAACTTGAGTGAATTTGAGTGATAACTTGAGTGAATAAAAAATGAATTTTTATTTTTTAATTATAACAATAACATAATAGGTTTGGAAATTAACTGTCCACGTTTGACGAGTAATTGTGGTCAGATAGCAAACTAGAATATGTTATGACAAAAACAAATATGTACTGTTGTTAAATATGATAAAACATATTGAGTTGAACATTCTAGTAAAAACTTTCAACTTATTGTAGTGTGTAGATTAAAAAAATTCTATTATAATACTAGAAAGGGATGTACAAAGAATGCGGAACTAATCTTTCAATGAAGTTTACTAATAAGTTTGTATAACTTAATCTTAAAAGTGTTTACAAAAATTATTCATGATTATATGTAGACTATTTACAAACACCAAACATTTTAACATACTGCACTTCTTGCAGCGTGGGAATCGCAATCCGTTCCCTAGTTGCAAAGGTTAGAATTTCAGAGTGGGTTGGGACGCTTTACTCAGATTTTCGATATAAGGAAAACTAAGCCATCAACTTTAATTTTGGGGTGCTAATACACCCAATATATCCTCATATCTCTCAAACTTCTTTTTGCAATCACTCAGGAAGTGATAGTGAATGGAAGCCGCCACTCACCCCCTCTCCTACGTAAAGGGGGATGATTTGATGGTGGAACAAACTTTTTAAATGAATGTACTGTTTAAGTCTAATGACACCATATGAAATGCTTTTTACCTGCCTCCGAAAATTTAACGTCCGACATTTCTTCTTGATTTTCAAAACAAAATTTTATCTCTCGACACAATAAGGGTGACTCAGCTCAAACATGGTGACAAAGAAACTTCCCGATAAGGGAGTGTCCAGAAAACACTCGCGAGCGCCTACACTCCAACTCACTATGCTACATGTCAAATTAAAGAAATTATAGTGAGATGAAGAATGTGCGCCGCGAATTTTGCCTCATAGAGTATTTATGCTAAAAGGTAGTAGCACATGGTTGTAAGAAGCACTGTAAGTTGAACGTTTAAAAAAATTTACGTATGATAATACGTGTTATTTTGATAATGAAATCAAAATGTTTGACAATTTGTACAGAAAGCATCCCCTAGAGTCTGGCGCCAGAAATGGTATTCGTTTTGTTTGTGCCTGGGATGGGATACAATCTGTATATAAATAATTCTCATTTCGTATTCTGCTTCCTCTAGTGGGAAAATTACTTAACAAAGGGTGAATATCCTCAGCTAATTCGCGACCAAATTCAAATTTTTATTCAATGTTTCACCAAAAATGGTTCAGCTTTAATTAATCTGTTTCTGTTCTCCTAGCGACTTGTCCATCTACTATCCTAACAGTGGCGGATCTATGGGAAGCCAAGGGGGCTATAGCCCCCCACCATTGAATCTGAAGTCTTAACAGATAAAATTGAAGTTGATAAATGGCTTACTTTGTAAAAGTGTTACCAGATTAATAATTGAAATTGTTATTAATAATATAAATGTTAATGTGATTAATAATACCAGATTAAATAAAATTAATAAATCCATATTCAAAATGAAATAAATAATTGTTATTGTTATTAATAATACCAGATTGTTAATTATTTATTTGATGCATTTTATTTAAAGGTAATATTTATAAAATGTGTGTTGTAAAACCATAATTTTGAACAAAAATGCTTTCTGGTTAACCTCCCCCTTGATTACGGTCTAGATCCGCTATTGTATTCTAACATGCATGAAAACGCTAGGAAACTGGTGGTGAGACAATTGTTTTTTTTCTCTCCCATATTCAATTCTAGCAGTGTGTTTTATTTTAAATTTGACGTTGGGTTTTAACGTGAGGAAAAGAGCTATTTGAAATAGCATGCATGTAGTGTAATCACATGATTATTCTTATATTTCACGAAGATAACTAGGAGACTGACAAAGTAAAAGGGTAGCTACATGATTTTCAAAAGTTTTAATTTATGTTGAATCTTCTAAATATAAATTTATAGAAAAAAATAGACACAAACAAGGTAAAAAGAAAACCGCTACTATAATTCAAACACAAAATTTCGTCAGAAACTGCGTTAGGAGATTGATTGCTGACCCACAGTATAAACATTTGAGTTCAATTAATACTTGAAGTGAAATAACATCTTTAATTTAAAACTAATATTAAATTTAATAACACATGTGGAAATTAAAAAAAATATATTATTTCACTCCATTTTCGTCGTTTTATCTCTCTATGTGACCGAGTATCCATCCACCCATATATCCTTTTGCCCGCCCGTCTGGAAACCTATAAGTCATTTCCTAATCACCATGCCTAGTCGATGTCTTTAATGATACTTTTTCATAATTATACTTTTTCATCATCGCCAACAATGGAATCTCTAATGTCTCTGATGTGTTTATCGCCGGATGCAGCGATCACCTTGCTCAAATACTGACTATTAATAATTAATATAATTATCAATGGAATCTATTAACTAAAACCACTTAAAACCCTTTACAAGTTTTCAAGACAGTTTAATGACACAAATCAATCCATATTTATAAATTATTTGCGTGAAAAAACATGGAAAGATGTTTGCAATTGGCACAATACCGACTACAAATTCAATGTATTTATCTCAATAAAATAAATATCTCCTAAAACATTACAACTCTAGCTTTCTCATAAAACGCAAGTTAATTAACACAAAGAAATACAATAGATGGATCACTCAAGGGATAAGAATTTCTTCAAAAAACAAACGCCGTTTTATTATCTTTCAAAACTCTATACTCAACCCACCCGAATACCATGATTATTTTCGTAAATATAAGACTATTCTTCGAAAAGAAGTCTATGCAGCTAAAGTTATGGAACACGACAGACAGGTACTAAAATCTAACAACCGGATGAAAGCCATGTGGAATATTGTTAAAAATTGCACGTCAACGTCTGAAAATCGTGAAGAAAATATTTCTCTACTTTTTTTGTGGGGCTTTAGGGCTCGCCAACATCGAAGGTCATTAGAGCCCATGCAAGTAGGGAAAAATGCAATTTCGCACCATAGAGAAAAGTCGTAGTGACTCTTCCCCGTGTGTGGGACTCGCCGAATATCTCGACCATACCCACTAAAAAACCCTCCTGAAATCAACAAATATCTAAATAGAAAGATGAAAGAAAAGATAAGAAACACAATAAAAACACATTATATCACAAAAAAAGGGAAAACAATTTTTAAATATTACATTTCCGAATTACAGAAACGAAAGTTGAAAACAAAGAAGACAGTAAAGCTGAAAAGGGAATGAAAATTTTAAACCCTCCCGAGAACTTGTGGAAGGAGCCCCGATCTACTCATAAAATTCAATAGTTTGTTAACATTAACCGTTTCATTTCCGAGAATTGTTGGTAAATCTGCAGCCAGACAAATTTGTCTCCGAATACTTGAGTATCTTCTGCAATTAGTTAGTAGGTGACGCACTGTCAGAGAACAGCTACACTCCTCACAAACGGGTTCATCATCAAGT
>NNCF01126841.1:221307-253234 GCA_002313205.1 Laupala kohalensis | reverse complement strand
TGGGGTAATTCCGGTCAGAGCATTCAAACTTTCAGAATTCAGAAGAGGATAGTTCGGATAATTTGTAAATCTCACCCCCGAAACTCTTGTAAACCTTTATTCAAGGAATTAAATATCTTAACACTACCCTGCATTTATATTTATGAAATGATCGTGTTTGTTAAGACGGAATTACTGAAGCACCACCCTTGCTTCATACGAAAAAGTCTCGTTCACGAACACAATACTCGCAATAATAATAATATTCATTGCCCTAGAGTGTCAACCACTCTTTGCCAAAAAGGACCTTATCAATCGGGAATCGTTCTACATAATTCCGTCCAAGAATTAATGAAATATTATGAAATTGAATCTTTTCAAATCCGCGGGTAAAAACTACCTCCTGCACCAGTGCTTCCACAATGTGAAAGAATTTATTGATTTTAATAAAAGTTAAATCCGTCTTGTACTTTATCACTGTAGTACATTGCTGTAGCACTTTTTAAATAACTTATAACAATTTCAAAAACTATTTTCTTTCATGATTGTGTTGTATCTTATGGCTCATATTAATTGTTTTATGTGTACTCAACTTTGGCACGGTTGTGTACATTAATTCTGTAGGCCCATCCTTGCCCGGGTTATGCTCGGGTTTTCCTTCGGGTAGATGCGGATTTCTTACACAGGTTCTCTGGGCTTTTGTCTAGGGGCGCGTTTATTGAAACAAGAAATCGTGAATTTAATGTTATTACAATTCTTATGATTTTTAAACACTTTACTCAGAATAATAATTTGTACATGTAAATTTTTTGCGTTAAATTACAAACATATTGACATTCTATTAGTATTATAACTCGCAGCTAACTTTTTATCTTATCTAGGAATTTTTGCTGTTGATGTGATGGTCCCTTGCTTGCTTCCGGAGAGTAAATTAGTTTATTGTTTTCCACGTGTTCATAAGCAGTTTATTCTGCTTTTTTGACAATAAATTTATTATTATATATTATTAAAATTTATTATATTATCATAATTTCTTTAATTAATGAAACAATGAATTAAGAGGATTTTTAGGTCTTTGCAAATTTATTTCCAACTGAAATAATATAAAGAAAAGAGTATTGCTAATGAAATCGTAACGTTCTTGATATTTCCTAAAAGTCTGAACCCTGTGATTTTCTTGTTATATTTATGCCTGTTGACAAAGTTTCCTTAAACAATTTGGAACATATCCTGGAAAATACTTTATTTTTCAGAAAGAGGCGATACAACAGAGTATTGACATCAAGAATTGAGTAGCAGTTGAGAAGAGTGTGTGTACTCGGAAAGCAACGTGAGTAGCATACATAAATAGGAAAAAGTAGGATATCTACCTACCTTTTTAACTACTTTAAAATTGCAGTTCAATAAGTTGTACAATATTTGAATAATTTATAAAGAAGAATGTGTAATGTTTTTGGAGCTGTTGTTTTATTCAAATCCATTTCATTTTGAAAAACTATTAGATAAACAATGAAATGCACACTTTCATTTCTAATCAGTAAATAAAACTTGCTGTGGTATAATGCTTATGATAACATGGACTTCAGTATCTACACATTTCTTTAACTGTAATTAAAATTGCGATTTCTTCAATTATATTTATAGTAATGTAATGTTTCTTTTCTTTCACCTCTTTTCGTTGGTGTAATCGTAAATCATCCTGAAGGAAGAGAAACTTGCTGTTAATTAACGATTAAAATTAACGTAATTCGGAGCGTCATTGAATGAAAGGGATGTTAGAGTTCGACTCCAAAGCGAGCGTGAAGCTGCTAAGTAAAGGCAACGGTGGCGAAAATTCGTTGAAGCATTCAAAGAATGATAGTGGGTGTCTCGATTCCTATACAATGTAAGTTAAATTATAATTTTATTACTGATTATGTATGTATTCCACAAAAAAATTTCAATTTGATGTACTATGTTTTACTAATATACACTCGCAAGAAAGTGCACGAGGATTACGTGGCTCTCTGGGTTTGCGGGGAGGGGAGGACTAAGACAACAATGGAATCTCATGGTTACAACAATTTGAATCAGGGTTTCACAAATTATGAAAAACTGTTATTAAAATATTTCATTATAATTTCTTTGTAGACTTTCGTAACAACTCAGTGGCAAAATGTGGATGGGAAATAATTTTTGGAAAGACCTGTAAAATGAGTCAAATAGAAAGAAGGAAAAATTCCATGAACGTTTAGAGAGAAAAATGTAATCTAACCTTACGTACTTGTATTGTAACAATGCAGTAATATTTTTGATCAGTATATGAAGTGATATAAATAATGCATATAATCCCTTGAATAACAGAAGACTTCAGAATATTTCAACGAATAAAATCCATATAAAAAATAGTAAGAATGACAAGTATATAATTCTATTTCAACAGCCATAGACAATATCGATAACATTGAAATTCATGAAGTTATTTAAGTACGCTATTACTATTTTAGTTTATTAAAGTGGAACTTTTTATTATTCTAGGAGATTTTTCTACAGAGATTTAAAATTTTACTGACGAGCTGTTCGTAACGAAACCACTAACGGAAATTCTTCCTCAGATTGATGATAAAAAAAATCTGGAGTGTGCCCCTCTCAACTTTCCAATTACAATTCATAACAAAAACTCTTAGAACTAAACATGCTATAAAACAAAAAATGAAGCAAAAATACAAATAATAATAATAATAATAATAATAGCAATAATAATAATAATAATATACTAAAAATAGTACGCAAGGTGAGATATTTCTTAGATTAATCGGAATTTATCATCATAATACATGATATCCTAAAAAAACATAGTATCGTATTCAAGTAAAGATTGCGTGAACTGTCTTCCAAATTGAACTCTTTGAAATTACTTTATTTGCTGATTCAAATAATGCGCCTCATTTTTAGCATAAAGTTTTTTCGCTGTATCTCGAAAACGGTGTGACGTACAGGAATGCGGTTTAGCATTCTGTACGCAGAATTAACGGACCAATCAAAATTCTTCTATGAATATTTTCAAAATTTTGAATATTAAGAAACGGAAGTGGAGCGCAATGTGTAAATGAAGTCGGAATGAGCTGTCCAGAAATAAGCTTCTATTCCCAACGTATTCAAAGTCAAATCTCAAGTTTGGTTTTGATACATCAATATGTTCGTAAGTTGCCAGGGGAACAAAATTCTTAACATACATACTCATACATACATACACACACACACACACACATACTACACTGGACATCATCGCCAAAATTTGAAAATATGCTCTCGTGGAGTTAATTAGAAAGATCCGAAGAGATCTCAAAAGAATACTCGACAGATTACAATACTTCCCTTACACATTCTGTGTAATAGGAAAATAAATAAGTCTTCTAATAACAATAACGAATTCTTCTAAAGCGGAATGTGAAAAAATTCGAGTAAATTTGAACTATGCCAAAGTCATAATATATGTTTTAGTCCTTGACGATGAAACAGTAGTATCCTCATATTTTTGTGGGTAAAGGTACTTACCTCTTCTTTTATACTAAAACTAAAGTTTCACTTAAAGAAAAGAAAAAAATATGAAACAGATTACGAACGCATTCAACAAAATAAAGATTTTTATCTTTTTTGGTGAACAATTTTCGTGTGAGAGCAAACAATTTGAAAATAATGGTAATTACGCTCAACTTAATTCATAAACTAAAACCCCTGATGCTTATGTAATACGACAAACGAAGCGATAACGAAATAAACAAATGTAAGTTTTGTCCATGTTCGTCGTGACAGAAGCAAGAACGAGAATGCTGGCGACGGCAACGCTGCTCTGGCGGTAACAAGAGTCGGAGAGTGTAGGTGGATGGGGAAAACGCTGCTCGCACGAGAGCGAAAGATAACCCTCGCACTCGCCGCGTTCTCCTCACCCTCCTGCGCCTCCGCAAGCACCTCCGCGTGCAGCGTATCTGGTGCGTGGGTGGGGTGGGAGCTCGCGCTACTCACCTCCACCCCACAACTACCATCACTTTCTTTTCTCCAAGATTCTTCCACCATTCACTCACTTCCAATGATCGCTCCCGATTTCGCATTCAGCACCCTTTACCTCAACGTAATTGCAGCTTCTTTTACCACGATCTCTCCCAGATCCGAGTGTAGTGAAACTGTCTCCCTGTAACCAAACTCTGCTACCAAATATTCAAATTTCGACGGTGCAAATTTTTTAATGATCGTTTTGGCCATATTTATTTACGGAAATCAACGCCAGCACTCGAAGCGCTCTCCGTGCTCCGGTGCACTCATCTCCTACCTCACAACCTCTTCCGAGAGCAACGCGAACGAAGAGAAGGGTCGGGAGATCGCAGGGCGCGCGGTGGCTGAAGCGACGGCAGTGGCGTCGGCGGCGAGGGTCGGAGGCGGAGGGGAAGCGTCGGGGAGTAATGAGCGATGCAGCGCGCGCCGGGAGCGCCGCCGCCAGCGGGAAGCAGGGGGCGGGAACGCTCCAAGGGCTCGCAGATAGCGCGCAGGCCAGCGAGGCGCCGTTAATTTCGGATTTACGAGAACGGTCGCGCCGGCGGCGGCGGTAGAGCGGTGTGGTAGCGGAGCGGGGACATGGAGGGGTGCGGAAGGGTAGGGAACGGCGCGCCGAGCAGAGCCATGCCGCCGCCACCGCCTGCAAGCCCCTCTCGCCGCTCGGCAGCTGCCGCGCCCATAAAGAACGCGCGAGGACGTCGCGGCCGCCGCTCTTTCTCTCCCTCGTAGTCCTCCCCCCGCCGCCACCATCACCACCACCGTCACCAGGGGATTACGTGAGGTGAAGCGCCACCGCCGCTCGGAGTCGTCGTCCCGGTGGCCACCACCGCCACCGCCGCCACCACTGCCATCGTCGTCCTCGCTGCCTCAGCGCCCGTCAGGGTCCCTGCGGCAATACCCGAATTGCGCCTGCCGTGTACGCCGCCGTTGATTTTCCACGTTCTCGCTGTGTTGCCTTTCAAATTAAACCTGTGCCGTAACCGCAAGGAAGTTAAAGCGTCGCTCGCTCGCGCGCGCGTGGCGGAATAAAAAAGGGCGGAGGCGTTGCATTGACGTCTGGCGCTAAGCATCGACGGGGGAGGGGGAGTTTGCGGGTGGAGGAAATGGAGGATTCAGTGGCTGGACACAAGATGGTCTGATGGCAGTGGTGCAAGTGATCTGTGTTTGCGGGTGCAAATACTCTAAAATATGACAAAATGTGATACACGCAGATGTTATAAAAATTGTTCACTGGTTTAGAGGATGAGTAATAAGAAAATGCATTTGCATTATAATTTCCAAGCAAAAAAAATCTCGGTTTGAGTTTTCGAAAAGTTATACTTTTTAATTTTTAGGACGCTTACCAAATTATTGCAACGATTTGGTAAAACGGATACCTTATATTATTCACGCAATATGTAATTGGATTGTTGCAATGTATATGATAGAATTGATCAATTACAGCAATTTATTTATTAAACATTCTCGAATATTTCTTTTAAATAATTTATTTATTTTCTAAATTGTTATAGTAGTGTCAAAAATCATTAAATGATTTTGTTGAATTTACTTCCAGAAAATACAACACCATTTTGTAGTTTTTATTAAATATTATATATTTTTTGTAAAATAAACTCCTCAGATATTTTAATATTTTATCGTTAGAGTTTTATTTTTCAATATTATGTATTAATAAATTTGTGTATTGTTTCCTATTCTATGTAAAAGTATAATGGTGTTCAAGTTATATGATTCCACTTGATTCGATTATCGACATGCAATGATTCGAAATCGACATGATTCGATTATAGACTTTTTTAAATGTATGCAACTCACAAGTCTTAAATGTGGATTTCTAAATTCTCAAAATTATAAGAAATCGTGAATTCGATATTTATTATTTGACTGTATGAAATAGATGAACGGTAGATTGTATAATTGATTACACAGCCCCATAAAAATTATCTGTACCAGAGACCCGGGTATATGAATTCGACTTATTTTTTTATGCTGAGGACGCTGCCGTTGCCCCCAGAAAGATCCATCGTGTCAATTTTTAGTTATCACCGAATTACCTCAGCAGGNTTTTAATGAAAAAATGGCAATCGAGGGGGGGAGGAGGTGAGGGGGCTTAGAACTCTGGGTAATCTGGTGTTATGTAAAGTTCTGTGTAAAATAATGCAATTTTAAGGCCATTTATTGTTGTGTAAGAATTGCTTTACCCTATGCAAATAAAAGGTATTCGTAACATACATGATTTGTATTTTGATAATACGAAAAATTTCATGTGTTTGTCTCAAGGATGCCTTGTTTCCTCTTATTAAATGTTGAATAATTGGAACACAACAGTTTTCCGGGAGAATACATTAAGAAGAAATTGGTCCAAATGCTGAACTTTGGGGGACACCGGTATTATAGTTGGGAACCCCGGATAATTTTATTTAAAATTTGATGAATCCTAGTACAAATAATGTTCTATTAGCTTTCTTTCGTGTTTTTACATCTAGGACACCTACACGTTACTTGTAAAATTGTCATTTTTTCATTAAAACCTGCTGAGGTAAAAACTAAAAATTGACACGATGGATCTTTCTGGGGACAACGGCATCATTCTCGGTATCAAAAAATACGTCGAATCCATATACCCGAGTCTCTAGTACAGTGAATGTTTTTGTGGGGCTAACTATTAAGTTAAATATTTTCATGCGTGCTCGACTACTCGTGCTTTCCCTTTTGTAACTTCACGTGCACCGCATTCATTTTATTACGACTGGTTCGTTAGCATTAAGGAGAAAATAATATCCCAAATGTAAAAAGTCTACAAATAAAACAGAAGAAGAGAAATACGAGTATTTCAACCATGCACATCGCTTCTCGATAATTTCTTCCACAGCATCAGCTTCGCTTTATGGAGCTGCGCAAGTAGTTTCATTCATCGATCGATAGCGATGCAGATTGGCTGGCGAAAACCAACATAAGCCACTATTTCAGTCGGGACGTAATTCCATTCAAACGTTTTTTAGTTTTTTTTTTACAGAAGACTAGAAGAATATATTTGAAATGATGTTAATATCAAGAACTTAAACAAATTTTAACTATTATTATGATTGAATGAATTATCACTTAAATAAATATTAACTATATGTAAAAATAATAATTTTCCATGCGATTTCTCTTTCGCTTCCAGTTAAACGCAGGTGTTACTCAAAATCAAGGAATCAGCTTCAGCACCGTGCTGCTGAAGAATTCTAGTGTCGGTCTCGCTCTTCCTCCATGTAGTGTGTATTTATTTTGTAAGTACACCAATTAAAGATTTTATTTGAAAGAAACTACATTTAAAAAAATTAAAAGTATTTGAAATTATTGAAGACACGATCTTTAGCGTATCACCAAGTGGGTTTCAAAAATTCTTATCACGTCACAATAAGAACAGATACAGATATTTAGCGTATATATTGAGTTTTTGAACTGGTGCTGGGACCAAATTCAAGGATAGGTAAAAATAAACTTACATGAATTATAAGTAACGATAACATCATTGATCAAAATATTTCAATTTTTATTCAAAGCAGCTACTACAGCAATGGCACGACGAAGTACATAAGAAACTATTTTTTTTTAAATTTCAGTCGCTGTGCAACGCAACAATCCTTTTTGACTTATTTCAAAAAGAAATATGAATTTAAGAAATTCGTTTCTTGATTTCCGATTCTCAACGTTTACATATGGAAGTTCATTAGATATTTACATAAATATCGTTTTGAAAAACTGAGATGACATCTCAATTAGTTTGAAAGACGTAGATAATATTTTTTAATCACATTTCATCCTAATTCTCCTCTTTCAAATGAGAATTTCAAACAATCATAATTTAGTGAACCTACACCAAAAACAAATCAACACCTTAAAAAATTGTTGTTCCTACCTTTAAAAGCTTCTTTTCTGCGATGATGAATGAGTTAGTCAGTTCGGACAACACACCAAATATTTCCACCCATATTTGTCTGTTGACTGAAAGTAAGTTTCAACCAGCAAGGGCTCTAATGACCTTGACGTTGACGAGTAGATATTTAAAGTACCAATGTTCACGCACAAAAACCAATTTAATATCTGAATTTGTTCGTATAATGTAGCAAAAATAGCAATTCTTTGAAGAAAAATGCACCACCATAATTTACCGCTTCAAATCGAAATGACAAAACTTTTGTATGTCAAAAGCTTTCATTATTGTTTCTGGAAAGATGACTAAACATAAGGTGAGACATACGTGTATTTCGGTTTCACTTCATGAATTGATAATATTAATTTGTTTAATGTTTTAATATATTAATTTGATGAGTCGAAGGTTACGTCATTCAAGTAAAGGAATAACTTAAATCCTGAACTGCCCGAGAAGAAATCTCGCCTGAACTCTCGTGAGTTACTCAACTCAACGAGGAAAAGAGAGGGGGTGGGGTTGTTCATCAAAATAAACTAGAAAGGGAATGGTGATGAATCGGAAATGTGGGTCGAATCATTAAATAGGGAAATAAATCCAAATACTATTCCTTCCCATTAAAAACTTCACTAGTATCGATTTTTGCTGTCACGTCTTTAAAAATGAGATAGCGTCTTAGACTATCTCCCTGGAAACACTTCAGACGAATGATGTCGCAAGTAAGTGAAACGTGTATGTAGTACTTAGACTGAGTAGCGGACAAGACTAAAGATGTATGCTCTCCGGTATATACAAGTCTCGAAACTATGGAATTTCATAAGAGTTTGAATTAGATTTAAAAAAATCTCCGCCTGATTTTTACTCCGTATTATGCCTTTAGAGTTCAATTTATTAGAAAAAAAATGATCAATTAACAAAACCGCCTAGCTTTTCATCAATTTAATAAAATATTTCTCAGTTTAATTCAAAGTAGTAAGTCTTATTTCAACATCTAAACCGTAAGAAGTGCTACAACATTTTGGTCATGAGAAACTACGAATGGAAGATGAATTTGATCCAGTTTCTTCCCTAGAAAGTTGAAAGTTTATTGGGCACACTATTGTCTTTCGGCAATACTCTACTGGCGTATTTGATGTGGTCTGGAAATGCAACGATCCTCTGTCGCGAAGCTCTGGGAATCCCCATTTGCGCTACCACGTCGCACTGGTGCATCCTTTCTCCGCGACGCTACGCCTGTGTTGCTTCTTCAATCCAAAGAAAAGGCGGCGACAGCACAAAAATTGAAGGAGTCTATGGGCACAGAACAGAGCAGGTTTGGTGTAGTGTGGGCAAAATTTTGGTGTTCTTTAAAAAAATGCTTCAATAACTGAATTTTTAAATGATTCTGAAACAATTCCTGGAGTTCTGATTTTATTTTTCTGCAATTTTTTTCGAATAATTCCTCCAGTGGAAATTAATTATGTATGTTGATGTAAAAGAACCAGAAATAAAAAATATAGTTAATATGTCCGTACCGCGCTTCTAGTCGGAATGCATTCTCCTATTTTTTGAAGTGTATGGGTCGTACTGAGGAAAACGTTCACGTGTTTAATGGGAACGAAACGCTTTTGCAATTGTCTGGCCTATTATGAAACTACTACTTACGACAGTACGGTGGTGAATAAGAGGCTAATATTATACGGTTTGACTAAATTCTAATAAGAAACAATAATTCGTATTATAACACGAAATGTAAATTAAAGCACTAGAATGAAGATTAAATATCCTTCTCTGAAAAATCTCTAAAATCCCTCTAAGAATCCCTAAAATGCCTATTTTCACTCCTTTCTTGAACGTGTGCACTTTTTGTGCATATATTCGGTTAAAAATCATTTAAAACTAGCTGACACGACAGACGTCATATCCAAATTTCAATAAATTTGTCTCAGAAAACAAAAAAGTATCAACCAAATATGTCGCTCCTATCGTCAGTTATAATCGAGAGTGCAAACAAAAATTATGATTTTGGCAGTTTGGCCGAATTTTCCGATTTTCCTTTGAAATTGTCCCGATTTCTTTTCTGGATACTTTTCCAGGACCATAACGAACAAAACAAGAATTACGCGTATCCATCGTTCGAATCGTGAGTCATGGTCTGGAGTTAATACAAAAATCTTATAGAAAAAAGTATTCTTTTNTAATTATATTAGAGCATTAAAATTGAATGTAACAAACATTCTGTATGATAATATGAACGTTTACTTATAATTAGAAAGACTATTTTATTGACCAACACAAAATGGCAGATACTACTTTCCCCATATCTGCTAGCCGTAAGAGGGTTTTATTTTGTTACATATTTAGCATTAGATGTGTATAAGAGACAGTATATACACACGAATAGTTGATAGTTCAAAATCATGGGTTCTCTTGCTATGAGAATTCATGGGTCACAAATATTTTGTCCAGTAAAGGCGTCTCTTGGACAAGCAAAGCAGAGGCGAGGACCGTGAAAGCGAGGGAGATGGAGTGGGCTGCCTCTGCTCGTCGCGCGACCTCCGCCACTCAATTCCTGCGCGCCGCGCTGTCGCCAACACTCTGTCGGCGCGCGCTCCCTTCATCTTCTCCAACTGAGACGCCGCCTACGCGAGGCTTCTCGACCGCTCGGTCGGTCGCTCTCTGCTTCCTTCCCTTGCCTTACGACGCGACGGACGCCCCCGCTCGCGCGCCGATGCTTCTCTATTTCTGCCGCAGCGACTCCGCTCGACTCCTTTGAGAACAAAGCTTCGAAAAGTACTTTTTTATGAGTGTTTATCTAAGAGTTAAATTAAAATATGGGGTCCTTTTTCCGGTTCCCTTCTCGGAACCTGTCGAAAACGTTCGACGTGTTTCATTTTCCTTTTCTTTGAGACAGTTGGAAGTTTCAAGTGCTCTTATTCCTTTAGTGTTGTGGAACCACGACGGTGTAATTTTTTTCTCGCTACTTATTACTCACTGACATCAATTCGGAGGCCAGAAAAGTTTTGTTCCATTACACCATGCTATATTATCAATGTTTGTCAGTGTTATTGCGACGTCGATTGTGACAGCTATAAAAGATGTTCCATATTTCATTACAGACCATGCATGCCCTTTCAATCCAGTGGCACGAATGTCAGGATGATGATGAAAGAAGTCGTTGATGGCCTAGTTACGGATTATACCATGAAGAATAAAACCTAAAAAATGAACATTCGCAGGTTTCGAATACGCAATCTTAATTGCACGCTCATGCACTATATCGATATCTTGTTCTCCGCTCTAATATTATAACGTAAGCTGTGCATGTAAGTTAGTTTAATTTGTAACCCCAATGAAGTATCGCGCTCTCCTCAATCCATCTCTATCCTTCCGCGTGGTCTCTAGTCCCGCACTTCTTCGTGGAGGTAACAATGTCTGCGGATAACAAACAAGTCAGGCAGACGTGTTTATGACAACCCTCACAATTCTACTTGTCTATCAAGCTCTGCCAAGGTATAAATAGTAAAAACAAGATCAGTACTCATCGTTGCATTTCTTTAAAATAAAACAAAGTGATATTTAAATTTATCGCTTGCTTGAACCCCGAGAGTTAAATTGATGAATAATTAATTCTGCTTTCTATTTTCAGTAATGTAAGTGGTTGAAGGTACAATGAAATTCAATAATAATAACACGTAAAAAGTGAAAAATGTTAAGAAACAATTAACACAGCTCAAAAGTCAGTGGGTGGATTGAACGTACGAACGAAGGAATTCATAGAGTGCGGTTTTGATCGGATTCATGATCGGAGGAAAGAACAGGAACATCAGCCAACTGAAACGATGCGCGAATGAATTACGACGAAAAAGTAGAGACCGAAGTGAAAGTGTCTAGGATTGCCAAAATCAGTGATTCATCCATGTAGGAACAAAGCAAGTTATTGTCACACTTATGCGTTACCACCTCACCGCTTTTTACAGATTTCTAGTGGATGCATCGGTGAACTAGATCGTCACAAGTGGGATTTTGTTCTCACACGAGGAATGACGCAACTCTTTTTCTTCACTACGCTGTGAGGCTTCATTCTACGCCTTCGTTTGCCCATCGCCCTTGCTGGTGCGGACCGTCTTTCTCCTGCCTACCCTGCTGTGGCCGACGCCTGTCCACGGAGGGTTGCCAATCTCTACTGTGGCTTTCAACCCTGTTTCGTCCAGCGCACCGCACACTTTCACAGGCGAGCGACAGGACACTCCACCACCCACATAGGAGGAGCATAATCAAACCGACGATTGTGCGCGTGATAACTGTAAACTAGAAAAATGGACTAATCACACAGCTTATACCCTGGGACTGTGAATTAAAAGAGACTCAACCGATACAAGAAAGAAGCACGCACAACCAAGCGTTGACACTACGATGGCGTTCTCCGTGCAATTAAGAGATTCAGATTATAGTTTATCTTCAAGGAATTCTTATGCGGTCCAGAGTTATATCAATTCGGTGATTTATATTAAACTAGCTTAAAGTGCTTAAACTAATTATATTAGAGCATTAAAATTGAATGTAACAAACATTCTGTATGATAATATGAACGTTTACTTATAATTAGAAAGACTATTTTATTGACCAACACAAAATGGCAGATACTACTTTCCCCATATCTGCTAGCCGTAAGAGGGTTTTATTTTGTTACATATTTAGCATTTACAATGTAAATAGGATATCAGAACAGTTACGAGTAGCATATAATAATATACAATGATTAATTTTGTAACACGCTAAATTTTCTACGAATGTTTACAACTTACCAGAAAACTATTGCCTGAATTCACTATTTTCTTATATATCCGTATTTTAGAAAAGGACGGGAAGGGCGCTGTACCTGACAAATATAACGTATAGCTTGCACGACGACGTGTCATTTGTTAGGTCTCAAGTAGTCAAGTAACATCCTTTTCAAATAAATGTCAAGTAGCTTCTTTTCTCGACGTAATATTTAGCGCTATTATCTTGCAATAGAAAAGATGAAAGATGAAAATTCAAAATCATCATTTAATGTTCCAAGGTATGACTATTCATTTATGTGACATGCTCATCTGGTTATGCAGAAAAGGAAAGCAAATTTTCTGGGAAATTTTCGTATTAATTTTTCTCAAAACTGTGTGATAATTTCTAAACTTTTCACTAAATAGTACTTTTGGTTGAAAATATTCGATCTCTTCTCTATTGGAACTGTTTATTTTGATTGCACGGATTTTTATGTTTCTTCACCAGGAATTTGCACCCTTTTTCCGTTCATAGTGAAGTCGTGAACTTACGAGGTAAAACCCGGCATCGCTGTTATTTAGATACATCCATATGAATGTTCTCTATGAAAGATTGGTGTAGTAGAGGTTGTATTTGTTTCTAGTACCATTTCTAGTTTCTAGTACCATGCGATTGTATAGAATAACGTATTTGTACCTGAAGCAAATGACATTTTCAAATTCCCTGAGAGAGTTATTTTCCAAATGTTCTCAAATTTGTTAAATTCATAGATTCTTTGATTAATCTATGGGACAAAGTCACTAAGAAGTACTTTTTTCCTATGACACCAGGACAAAAAACGTTTGTTCTTCTATCAAAATGATCGTCCATTGAAATTATGTGTGAAATAAAAACTTAACAAAAACTTAAAACGCGACCCTAATTTGACTCATTTTCACATCATAACTTAACGAAGTCACAATAATTTATACAACCAAGAATCAACCCGTGCTTTTTGCCTCTCTACCACTGTTGCCGTTGATCAGATGGTTCTAACATCTCAAATGGAAGGACTCTCACTAACCCTTCGGGTCTCTCTGTACCTCGGAACGATCCTTTAAAACCCTTTCCCACCCTCGTGTGTCGTAGCGTCTCCCCGACCACGTAGAGAGTAATCTCCCTGGTTTTGCGCCTCGCTGTCGTGGCACGCTGCCCGTCCACATCTTCTTCGTATGTGCTGCCATTTCCTCTTCCCCCCTTCACCCATGCTGCCATGTGCACTGGAGTGAACGCATCCTCATGTCCAGGGTAACCATAGAACATAAGATGCATATCACGCGAATTACAAATCATATAGTTGCTGCTTACAAGATAGTGTACGAAGAAAGGATTGTGTTAGTTTTGAAAACATATAATTACCGTCCCAAGAGAATGTCCCTGAACTTATTTTCGTTGTACGCGGTAAACCAAAACATTCGCTTTATAAGAATGTATTGGGTTGCAAAGATCTATTCACACGCCGCAGACATATCTGTCTGCGGTATTTCCGCTCGGCACTCACCTACTTTTGTCTGCTCATGACATTTGACTGCTGTGTGTAATGTTTTACGCTGAAGCAATGCACAGTATTCTCAGCCGATGACTTGCCAACAACTATTAAATGGAAACTAACCCATTTCCCAGAAGCGCGGGCGCCGCTCTGTGGCATCTGGATAGGGTTCGTTGATGGACAGTGTTTGCAGGTTAAGGGTTTGCATGGATATTAGAAATTAGGAATATACGTACAGCGCATGCGCAAGCTGCATCATCCTTTTGAAGATAGGAAATGGAAACAGACTATCTCATGGGACGATCCCCGTACTAAGATATAATTCCGTAAAATAAAATGTGAAGCGTGATATTGCAAAATAATGTGCTCCTGGAAATTATTATTGCGTTTGTAGTCTTTTGAAGTCAACGAACATATCAAACACACAACTTTTCGTTGAACATTATAGTTCAAATAGAGTTCGCGTTTATTTTCATGACAATTTTTTTAAGCCAACAATTTATTTTTGTTTACTAATTGTACTCGAAAATAGCTTTTATCTCCTAGAATCGAATTTTTTTTCACAGTGTTTGTGTGCCATATCCTAAACTGCCTCACTCACCGAACTATCGTCACTATCACCGTACCCATAACCTAATGACACCAAGATTGCGATCACGAATTCAATCATTTACTCCTACCTCTACCACACATGAACCGCAATGATCATTGTAGCTTCAATGATAACATACCCTTTGTCAGACTCGTTTCCACCGCTCACCCTATGCCACAAACATGAAAGTCATCCTTCTTACGCGCTTTTTACCACTTACCTAATCCCCACCACCACTTTTGTTGCTAAATTTGACGATCTACTTATTCCAGTGCTGTCAACTTCAAAACCGATGTGACGATAACGCGGATTGTTGAGCTTCTTTTTGTTCAGAATGTTAGATACTAAGGACAAAAATTATCTTGAACTCAATTGATATTAATTTAATTATAAGTATTATATTTCAAGCAGTAATGAATTCGACCCCCAAATTCGAAATTCTTTTCCACAGCAGCATATAAATAACATAATTTGATAATTGTATCTCTTGAATGTATTTTACCTTGAGAATGCTTTTTAGCAAACTACATTGATGTTTCGTTATCAACATTTTTACTTTGTGAACTAAATTTGAAGTAACTGACATCGGAAGCAAAAATTGTAATAAAATGAAGAAAACGTGGCGAATTGCTTCGATGTAAGTTTTTTTCTCCAAATGTACTCAACATTTTTATCTTTCACCACGTACTAAAAATAAAAACCTAAAATATTGCCTCTTGTTGGATGTATAAAATATCAAGTAAATCTATCGACGAAATCAGTTACACATCTCTAAACTCGCGCTCCATCCTCGTGCCCGTGTCTGTGTCACATTTGACCCACGCTTCTTCCTGCACTCAGACTGCCCACCTCCCCATTAACATTTCCACGCAGCGGAGCAGCCTCAGCTCCGACTCAGCGCCTCCCGTTCCCTCCCTTCTTCTCTCTCCGTCGCTTTCCCTTCATCCCTCTCTCCCTTCCTTCCTCCCTCCTTTCGATGGGGGTGACGTGAGCGACGGAGAGGAAGGTGAACGTCAGCGGTGATGAAGGTGTCAGAGGCAAGAACGACGTCAGGGGTTGCAGCGAAAAGAGAGAGAGGAGGGTGAGTAATGGGTGGTGAGTGGGTGGAGTTTGAAAGTTACGGTGTGGGAGTTGGTTGGAGGCGATCATGGTGATTGCATTGGAGGTGAGGACAGTTACTACAAGGACGGTGATGGAATGAAGGTGATTGCGACGTGGATAGTAGTTGAAAGACGCGGGTGCATTCCATGGTGAAGGACTTGTATATGAGCTGTAATTGAAGATTTTAAATATCACAGACAAAAAGGGGATTGGAAGATTAGGTGTAGAATGTAGATGGTAAAGATAGAAGAGGTTTGAAACTGTGAATGGAATTTGATGTCAATTGGAGCTGATATCTGTCACATTGATACTGCCACATTGAGGGAAATTGTTTACAACAAGGCGAAGTTGAAGTAAGTGATATTGGAAAATAAAACTCCGAAGTACGATGAAAAAATATCACTCTATAGGAAAACGATGGCAGTTATGACGGAGAGAAGCTGAAAAGTTGGGTAATATGCGCTTGTCTGTAACGAATGATTTATACAGATATAAGACAAAGAGATCAGTGGTAATGTTAGTAAGGTCGAATTAGGGAACATTTAGTTCAGTGTTGCTAGTAAATATACTATATCTTAGACAAAAATTACGTACACAACTCTTTGTAGAAAGCGTTGACTTTGTTTATACTTCAAATGTACATTGTATTTCCAGGTAATTTGTTTGTAACGAGCTAAAAGATAGAATTGAATAGTGTTTTTCCTAGTAAAATTTTCCGAGTATGTTCCTTTCATTGTGAGACAAGGTATTATTGAATAGATTATTATCTCTTGATGAAGTGTGCAAATTTATTTCATTGTTTCGTTTTTTTCTGTTTGTCTCATCCTATTGATACAATAGAGAGAGATTATACTGGATGGACAATTTTGTGGTTTATTTATTTATACTTTACAATAGTAGTCTTGATTTAAAAAATATTTTTTATGTTAATAATTTATATGAACGATAATGATTTATCGCTTTAGCTCTCCAAAATCCCAGTTCTCTATTCTTATTTCGAAATTGCTCGTATTATTTTTGAAATATTAATTATTATGATTTGGGGTAAATGATGGTTAGGAAGATGGTTATTGGCATATATGAATATATCTAAGGCAAATACAAGGTTATATCTTAAAGGCGGGAAGAAGTGAAGTATGAGGTACAGGAGTGAAGATGCAATGTAGGCATATATGTCTTCCGTGTTCCCCACACGTGGAGAAGATATGTGAAAACCTTTGGTCAGGTGAATATGGTGTCGAGCCAGTAATCGAACCCGGGGCTCCTGAATGCAGGGGTGTTAACCACTACACCACCCATTCTCCTTTCACAGCTATACACCATTTCCACCCAGAACTAAAGTTTTTCATCAGACCGAAAGTTATTACATGTGGTACATTGTTGACAAAAATAGGATGTCGATAAGTGCAGTAATAGAGGAAGATATAAAAGAGGTTAATATCATGGACTATGTGGAAAATGTTAGGTAAGTAGAGCTTCGAAGTCAAATCATTTTGCCCAGTAAGCGCATGCAATGAAAGATTGAAAAAGGACAATAGAGGAGGAATAAAATGAGACACAAACGAAGGTTTCGTGGACGTTGCAACAGCAGTAACAGCAGCATCGTCGTGTTGAGGTTGCTGGCGTCGAGGGAGGATCCGGAAGTGAAGGGCGACGTAGGCCGAGGCAATGGAGGCGGCGCCGCAGATTGGATGGATTCCTTCCCGGGGGGTGAAATATCGTGGGCCCCGCGCCACCCCGCGTCCGGCGCATCCGTCATCCCTGGCTGCTGCCGCCCCCGCTCCACTACGTTCCCGCCTCCAGACGCTTCTCCGTAGTCCGCCCCCATCCCAGCACCACCCCTTTCCACATTGTGCCGCAGCTGCCAGAGCGCGGACTTCGCGAGTGACGCCAGCTTAAGGCCACTTCCAGCGTCTCACGTTCTGCACTTCCGTATCTCTCGGAATACAGGGTGATATACAGAGTAAGAAATGACCCTGTTATACAGGCTGAGAAAAAAGGATAGGGAAAATTTAAGGTGGACCAATGAAATCACAATTTATATAGATTTTTTATACAATGTGTATTCTAAAAATGATACAAACTTTTGAATGGTTAATTACTCATTTTACAACATTCTTAAAACGTTGTTTGTTTCGTTGAAATTTCATGGATTTATACTAACACTCGCAATTTTATCAAAAACGTTTGGAATAAATTTGATATGTCTTTTTCTACTTACTAGAAAGTGAAAAGAAGGAAAGTGTCCATTGCAATATCATTGTGTTTCTTTTACTCATTCTCCAGTGTTTCATTATATATATGATAAATCTAAAATTTCATCATTCACTATAATTTGCGTAATTGTATATTGAATAAAAAATAAATTATTTTAAATTCGGTTTAATTTTGTTATTAGAATGTCGAACAAAATGCGCTCTAATATTTTCTCACTTATTGCATATTTCTCTGCATATTTAGTGTGTACTAATCAAGTATTAATATATTTACATTGAAATAATATTTCTCGAACTTGCGCCATTAAAAACAAGCATTACGTTATGATTAAATTTATTTTCTCACTTTTTCTGCCTGCGATCCCTTCTTTATCCGCAGCTTTCCCTTGAACTGTCCTCACTGGTTTCCTACCGTCATCCCATGTTGGCCGCGGCTGTAAACATTTAACAACCGTTCTGAACAACACCTGTCTCTTAATTGGTGCTATAAACCTAATTGCCTGTATTCTACTGTAAGCACAGAAGATAAGTATGTAATTCAAAATTAATATATCTAACCCATTAATATATCTTTATATTTTGGAGAGGAAAACGGTTATAATATCTTAGCAATCAACAGTTATTGTTTGGAAGAGTGAATATCCCAAGTGGTAATTCCTTTATTAGAATTTCTGAGTATAGCATATTTAAATCAGTGCATCAGTAGAAATATTGTGATTTATAACTCTTCGACTTTGTCTTTATCCACAATTTTCTTCTAGTCCGTCAACTCTTTATTTGATTCATGCATCACGCAATCATGTTGTCTATTGTGCAAAGAGCAGTGAATATGATAAATGAAACGAAGAGCATAAACAATAATACGTAAATCGCCACTTTTGTGAGTTTAATATTTTTTTTATTCTTTGATTTCAAAACTATCTTCGTGTTTGGTATTATTTTTCGTTATTTTGGATTTCAAAAATGCACAATATATACAACATATTTTGTAAATTAAAAAAAGTAATTTTTAGTTTAGATATAAACAATAGGTGACGAGTACGGATGGGAGACCGATTCTTTGGGATGGTCATGAAACGTACTCAGTGATCATTCCAAAGTAGGTAACCTATAGCTACAATATTTAGCTTATTCCAAATACAATTTTAAATCCTACAAAGTTAAAAAGAGACAAATATTCTCATAATTTTATCTCTAAATAAAGCTCTTACTTACGTTTTATTTTTCAGTTTTGTTTTTCCTTCTTAGTCATCGTCTTTTGCCAAATGGTTTTAGGGTGTTTTGTTTTTCATACATTCATATTTTCGTTGAGATGCTTTCTTGGTGTGCACATTTGTATTGTTAACATCATATTTAATTTAATTTAGAAAGCCATTCGTAATGTACAATTGGCGCTCATCAATTTATTTTTCTCCATAGTTCCATCAATATGTTACTTCGTTACAGGCTTTTTTATGAGCTTGTCTTTCCAATCTCGGTTGCATTCCCCAACACATCACGTTAAATACTCTACATGGATATACTCTGTTCACACTATCCTCTAGATACATTATAGTCTCGACAGCATTTACGATAATGATAACTCATTAGACAATTACAATGAAGTTCTTGTTTATACAGTGTCTTACCTACTTTTAGAAAATACTTGTATATAATAATCCACTAGCAGAACCGGAACGAACGACTCTCTCACAGTTAAAGAGAATCAAATGGTAAAGTTAAATGTATATTATTGCTAGTGAACGTTTGTTACCATCAACTTCCGACTTCTATACTTGGTAATTGTGGAGCTTTAGCAACAATATCAAAGCATGATAAATTAAATGGCGTTTCTATGTTGCTCATTGTTTTATTGGTATAAAGCTTTTTCGGCTGCATAGCAGCCATCGTCAATAACATACACTGAAAAATATAAATGTACATAAAATGACAATAATAAAAATAGAAACATAATATGAAAGTATACAATAACTGGGTGAAACAGTATCGAAAGAAGTGTATTTTTGGTTGTTGTTGAAATAAAGAAAGGAAAGAACAATGAAAAATGAATAAAAGAAAACAAATACAGAGTGAGCAAACCGACAAAATTACGTACCTGAGTATTGAGGAATATTTTTGGCGAATGCGCAGAGTACGCCGAACGGAGGTCATTATATGGAAAGTGATGGGGTGTTGCGGGGTGGGCGGGGGGAAAGGGGCTGTCGGAGTTTTCCAGGAACTGGCGGCAGAAGACGGAAAGAATTTCCAAGGGTTTTAACTGTTGGGAATGGGGTGCAGTGTCCTGGAGAGTTGGGGGTGAGAGGGAAGGAATTTGAAGGCTAGTTTCATGAGAGGGGAATGAAATTCAGGGATTTGTTCATTTAATAGGGAAATGTTGTTGTTTTTTAGAATACTATGGATGTGTAAAATTTCTAATTTGATCCGGGGCCAAAATCTATTTTCTACTTCTAAAATATAAAAATCCTTTTCAATGTTAAATGTGTGTGTGTTTTCTACTAGGTGGTTGGCGAAGTGTGAGACTGTTGTGTTATTTTTCCATGCATTTACGTGTTCCTGTATCCTTTGTTTGAATGTTCGTCCAGACTGTCCGACATACACGGAGGGACAATCACTACATGTGAGAGCATACACTCCACTTCGGAGGAGATGGGGAGTGGGGTCCTTAGTGAATGATAAGGTTGTGTTTAGTGTTTGTGGAGAGAAGAAGGTAGTGTAAATGTTTAAATGTTTTAATGAATTCGCGATTTTAAGTGAGAGTGGGCCTATGAAAGGGATTGCGTGTCTGGTTTGAATATTATTGTTTGGAGTAAGTGATGTGAGGTTCTTCGTGTGATATAATCTAACTTTCTTAGTGATTATATTATCAATGAGAAAGGTATTGTAGCCATTGTTTTCTGCTATAAGTTTTATAGTGTCTATTTCTTTTTTGATTTTTTCTGGTGAGAGTGGAATGGTGAACAGACGATGGACCATGGAGTGGAAGGCAGCGTGTTTGTGTGATGGAGGGTGTTGTGAAGAATTGTGTATGGTAGTGTCTGAAAATGTGTCTTTCCTGAATATGTCAAACTGGTGGCGGTTGTTTACTAGAGAAATAGAGAGGTCTAGGAAATTGAGTGTTCTATTGTCATTTTCAATTTCTGTGGTGAAGGTTATGTTAGGGTGAAGTGATTTGAGAAATTGAGTAAAAATGTCAAGTTGTCTGTGAGTTCCCGTCCAAAGAGTGATTACGTCATCTACGTAGCGGTACCAATAGATAATGTTGGGTAGAAGAAAATGTCCAGAGTCAAAAATTTGTTTTTCAAGATTGTCCATAAATAAGTCTGCAAGTAATGGAGAGAGGGGGGAACCCATGGGTAGACCTGAGTTCTGTTACAGTTCTTTTTTTTTGCTATGTTTAGTTTGAAATACATCCATTTCATTTTTACATCCCACTATTACTAGAACTTTCCTAGCTTCAGTTCATAGTACAAACAGGTGATGGTGTTCTTCAGATTTTTCAATGGTGACGTATGGTTGATTGGTGGCGGAACTGACAATTTATAACAAGTATATTTTGAAGAGCATTGCCTACTCGATCAATTCACCTCAATCAAGGTGCTACATCGCTTCAAGATATCTGGATAAGCCATATTAAATTAAAACATCTCCTTAAAAGCAAAAGCACAGTAGAGTAGATGTATTGGAGAGGATAATTAAAACTTCTGATTTCTATAATTCATAAATATATATAAAATATGAGTAGTTATTTGAGTTATTTAATTTCAGGGACGTGCTTCACAGGCACCAGGAAAATTTCGTTAGTCCATGTTTTCAACACTATATGATTTGAGGACCCACGCACCCCAGTACCATTCTTATCTTTGTTTGAAAGAAGAAGCCCTTGAGTTCAGTTGCTCCTTTCCGTGTTCCGGATAGCAACAAGGCTCTTCCAATACAATGAGTGAAGCACAATATCGGCCTTAACTGCTGAAACTACTCGTGTCTCACAGACACTATGTCGGGCGAAATGGATTGTTTCAAAACAATGCATACTAGTTACTTCGTGGTTTTGCTTCGTAGAAATAATGATTGCTGCGAATTTGTGAAACAGGTCTCTTCATCGTTGATAATTCCAAGGAGATTTAAATTTTTTTGTAGGTATGTAACATCAAGTAGTGACACCGATAATGCATTAAGGTGAAATTTGCCAGTAGATATTATTGAATTATTATTAAGTAGTAGAAATGCTATTATGTCGTGTGGTGTATCCAAACCTCATGTATACCAATATACAGGTTTTAGGTTATCTTAGATCGTCTGCTGGATATTATCTCTTGTGTTTTTTTTCTCATTTGGCATTAGTGAGTTTCCATAATGGTCCAATGTTCCCGAGTTACATCTTGCATTAAAGTTGTATGTAGACTAATAAATAACAAAGTACATTTATTTTCTTCATAACGCAGTGGAAACGATATTAAATGAAATTTAGGACGCTAATGCTTCACAGCCACGATGTCGGCCGTTGGCGCCAAAAAGGTAAGTCGGTTACTGAGGGTAAAATGCGGTAATTGTGAAGCAGCTACTTATAAAACAAACATAGTTTTAACAGTTTAAATGTTTTCAATAGACTTTCTCTAGTGTAATTTGTAGTTCGCATCTACATACTTTAGTTCATTTTCTCTGCATCATTTTTTGAGAATGCACCGCCACTGAAGCGCGCGGCTTGTTCATTGCCTTGGCCTCTGTTTATCTACTTGTCGCTCTTGCCCCCTTCGCTTATTGATTTCACTCGCCCATCAACGCCTTAGATGCATCTTCTGCCACGCCCTTCTCATTTCGCCTTAACTTCCCCCATCCCCAGACTCCTTTCCATTACCACTGGCTTACGACGCCACAACCACTTTCTTCAGAAATAGCTGCATCGCAGCATGCAGAGAGCAGAACACCAGGTTCCATGGAAAAACGAGGCAACAACTAATCAGGTTCCAATTCAACGAAAGAGAATAGATCGCTAAGTTCAGCTGATTGGAAGATAATTTATTGCTTGAGGTTTTCTCTCTCTCTCTTTTTTTTTTTTTTTGAGATGTAAACTTTCTCAGATGTATAATAATGATTTCAAATAAGTTAGTAAAATTAAATCGTGTAAGTAATAGTATATTTTCAGTAAATTCAAAAGATTGTGTACGTACATCACTCTACCATTACAGATTTATAGATGTATAGATTTCAACCAACGAAAACATATTTCTTTTAACATTAAGTGAGGGTGCGTGAATATTTCCTGGATGGAAACTTTCACTACATTTTGCTGGTACCAAATTTTCAACTGTCTCTACAATGCAATTACATATCATCTGCAGTGCTACATCCAATTTTATATAGCACAACTCATTATTTTTATTCGCAATTGGAATTGAGCAGCTAACTTCCTAATGAGGAGACTGACTTCATCTTCATTCGACCGTTCATTTTCATCGGATAGACATTTATTAAACAGAAAATGATATAATAATCTGATATGTTATTTTATATCATTTAGATCTATCATATATTTTATATCATTTAGATATATCTATTATAGCAAGTTGAGACGTGTCTAGTTAGTCTCACCTAATGAGGCTTAAATTTCTTGGACTGAATTTTGATGACTTTTGCAAATTTAAGACATTTTTGATAGGTTTGGCCGTACAGTTAAATCTTAAAGAGAAGATTTTCTAATTAAATTTTCTCCTGATAAAACTTTAATACATTTATAGTTTGGTTTGAGATATTTCTCCTTCAAGAATTCCAGGTGTCCGGTGCACCAAGTGTATCGGAGAAGTGTGTTGAAGTTGATAGTGAAGTTCCTTAAGTAAAGTATTCATCTAAATTGAAAAAATAATGATGGGACTGAAATTTGGTATAAAGTCTGTATTTTAGCTAGAAACGTTGAGTTCCCCACCGAAAGCAATGAAAACAATGTGGAAAATTCACACGATTTTTTTATCTTGAAAGATAAGGGGAATTTCGAAAAATATTACTAGGATAAAAGTCAAATAATGAACAGTATAATAAAAACATTTAATGATTTTGTAATTTTTAGTAGTCTTGTTAGAAAGTGTTAATAAATTCATAATAATGAACAGTCTGTTACCAACCGATTACGTGAACTGGAAATGTATTTTATGTTTTGGAGTCGCTAAACATGTAACACATCATGTGAAATGATAAATTTCAAATGAACAGGTTACTATGGAAAGTTGAAAATCTTCTTGTTTGAAAAGAAGGAATATTCATATATAAAAAAAAGAACTTTAAAAGAAGATATGTGATATTCATTTATCTTCAAGGATTGGATCCGATAGTCATCAGTCAAGGTAATGAAGTTGATACCGTAACTAAGAAATTCCATTACAAAAATTTAAAACTGTTACATGTGGTAATATTCAGGTGTATGGATTTGAAAGATTATCTACTTCTTTCAAAATGCATTTTGTTTTTATGCTGTTTTTTTTCGAATCCATTAGCTATATCCATAGTCATCACACATTTACTAATAGATTGCGGGTCTCCAATAATTTAATTTTCGGACCATGAGCACTGAAAACAATATGTCGACCTTAAGAAGCATTCTAAGCGAAAAGTTGAACATTTACGAAAAAATACCCAAACTAACTTTTTTTATAACCTCATTCAGCTTTATTTCTCTCGTGACATTTTGCATTTACACTTATTTTCAAACATATTAAAAGATAACCCCAGGATTATGTTCAATGAGTTTTTCAATTGTTTTATTTCCTGTTTTGGTGGGGTAAACAATCGTATCCGATTTTTTGACGTAAATACTACTTATATATCAAATTTCTGTTCCTTAATGGTTTTCCAATTAAATATCTAGGTGCCGTACTATAAAGCCAGCGACCATATTTGCTCATGTATACGTAATACATCACCAGTTCTTCATCCAGGATGATGGTTTACCTGGGATTCGTTAGGCCGGAATAACAGAACTTATTATCTATTCTGACGGCCATTAATGATACAAACTCATATTTTTCACTCTTTTCTAAAATAAACGTTTATGTGTGGTATACGGATGTTTCTCATCCCATAAAGTTGTTCCGTTAATTAAAAACAGCTATGCTAATTGCATTTCATCTGCCATTTCATCATATGGCCAAGAAACTCGAGAATGCTGAAACAATGATTTAGAAACCTCGCAGGGAACTTGTAAAACAAAATCTGCCGGATACCGTGCAGAGCAAGTGCGATACTATTGTTTATGAAGAACCCACCAGTTGTGGAAGGCAAATTCATCATAAAATCAAGTACTCATCGGTGGACTGTTTCCAATTTTATGAAGGACCATTCCTTCAAGTTTAGAGTGCATTACGTCAAACCTGCACCAGAATGAACCACCATCAGCGTTAGTAGCTCTGAAGGTGCCTTTGTTCTAGTGTGGATAGAATAACGCAATGCGTAAAACGTTCTGATTCGAGTGTTGGGCAGTTCTACAATCGTCTCATTTTGGTAAAGTAATGAAATGTCTGTATACCCTGCAAACGTATATTCAACCATCCTGTACTACTCGTTTTGTACTGGAAAACTTAAATACTGAATGGTAAGTGTGGTGAAATCCGAAGAAGTAAATCAGATAATATTTTATATGAAGTAAATACGGAAGCATTTCTCTGTCAGTTTGTGTTGTCTACTGTGTATTAGATATAATAAGTTTTTTCCCATAATTTTCATCTAAATTTCAAGAAGTAGGTTTTTATCAAAATTTTATCAGCTGTTCCTCCTTCCGCACGAAATGCATAAATATTTTTATCGGACACGTTGAAGATTAAAAAAATAGATATAAAAATTGGCATTTATACATGACATAATACATCCCTACCTGATCCAGTGATTTTGCATTCTCTTAATTTGTAGACTTCTCACCTTTTACTGGAGAGGTTTAATCCCTGTTCCCTATCACGAGCATATCTAGTCTTATACAATCAAAACCTCAAATTTCATCTTCGTGATGGTCGAGTTGGTACCGAAGAAATAAAGAATAACTACGATAGTACAATAATGGAGTAATGTAACTATCAAAACCGGAAAGGAAGTCACCGTCAACTAAATACGTTAGATTCCAGTTTTCCTTTCCATTGAAATTCTATTTTGAAATTCTATTCTGTTCATTCTTTCGCCCCACCATTTTTCTCCTAGTCGTGTCCGCGTCTCCCGAGATTCCACGACACTATTAGTGTGTTCTTCTTATATCTCTGTTAGCTTTTCATACCGTTTTTTCGTTTCTTTAATTCCTTCCATATATTCTTTGAAAATTTCGTATCATATTTCTGTTTTAATCATCTCCGGTCCGAGCGTACTCACTATAGTTTTAGTTTTCATTTTCCTGAGATACCTAGCTTTTTCTTCCATAGAGTTGATGCACTTCCAAAACATCTTCGCTTGTTTCCGAATTTATCCGCGATCACGCATTTAATCATCTACTAGTTTAAACCTTATCAAATATATCTGGAAATTTTAACATAGTTTTCTATTATGACCAAATTTCTCGCAACATTTCCATCTTCCTCTGCAGACTTCCTCACTACCGCCATCTATCTCTACGACTGCCATCACCATTGTGAACCCTCAGTACCACTGAGGATTCTCGCGCCATCTTTATTAATAATTGATAATTGGTGATGCGTTCGCGAGGGGTGCCACATCTGCGTGGATCCCTGTGGAGGGTGCGTGCGAGTGCTGGAGAGATGGGGGCATGGAGGGCTCTTTAGGAATCACGCGCCGTAAAATTTGGTTGCAACATTGCGTCAATAATTTGGTAAATGGAACAAGCAGCGGTACCAGGAAAAAAGGCGATAGACTGGAAAAATACTATGCACTGGGTGAATTGCAATCAAAGAGATTTAGTGATAACTGTGGTTATTGTGTTTTTGTTATAAAAGTAATTCTCGGGGATTCGAGAAATACAAGGGTTTTAGAGTTTTAAAGGGACACGTAGAGAATGTAATGCGAACTAAAAATATATTACGTTTATCTAACAAAATGTTTCCTGAATTTTGTAGTACAAAAGACAATTAAAAATGTTTCTCGATTAACTGATAATAAATGATAATAAAAATAATATAAATATTACACGATGGCTACAGAACTCTATTATCAGCTGACTTGATTATTTTAAAGAATAACAGCTGTTGTTTAGAAAGGAAAAGAGGAGCACAACATATTGTTTCGTGGATTTTTTATGTTTACTTCAAAAAGCCATTGAAACCTTGTATACACATTTCAAAAAGTGTTTAAAACTAGGATTCATTTTTAGTCATGCAAATGATTTCGGGGTACGTTAATTTTTTTGAAATGTGAAAACTTATTTTAACTTACGTTCTTGAATTTTTGCGATTTCTCTCATATTAGTTACATTTCAAAAATTAAAAAGTATTTAACGTCAGTTGTCAATTCAAAAGTAAAAGTATACTTTTGAAAAAGTTGTTTCTCATCTGCACTTGTCAGCACTTCAATTTAGACAACTAACGTGTCAAATATATGAGATTCTTGTCGAATACACTAGTCCCGGTACGTTGCCATTTTCATCTGACCGAAAGTTATCACATATCTTCTCCACGTGTAGGGTACACGGAAGAAATGTATGCATTGACATATAATCCCGAAAAAAATGGGAATTCATTTTTTAAAAAGGTGTTCTTTGATTCACTGCCGGGCTGAAACCTAATATTAACATAAATTTAGATACAATTAAACATTTTTTCAGGTTTATATAGCCGCAAAAGTTTTCAAATCTTATAATTCTTATAATCCTTTTAATAACACTAATGAATATCAAATTAGTGAGTGTCTAAATTAATGTTTATTCTGTGGGGTAGAATTTCTAGTTTGTGGAAATTATTTCGAAATGTCTTCTTTAGGTTTTAATGCAATTACTATAGTAAAATACACAACCGCCTATACAAATCCAAAAGTATACACAACATACAGTACAAAATAAGTGTGAAATATCACCCGCCCAGGAGGGTGCATTCGTCAGCAAGAGTGTCACGGGTGGTTGTATTATTATGGGTGTGAGTGCGCAAACACAAACATCACATAAATCCTACTCTGACAATAAACGCTACCACCATGGCAACAAAGTCCAACAACTCCGTCTGAACATAACAGCTTTTATTACAACTATTTTTATGTCTTATCGGCTAAAAATGGGACCGTAAATGATAGCGGTCTTAAAATTTCATGGATATTATAAAATAAATAATCGTCACAATTCTTACCAAATAAAATTCCACGTGCATAATGCCAGATGCAATAGTTTCATAGATAAATCCAAAAATTATATTGAAGATAAATTATGAAGAATTACAATTATTCTTTTTCAATCGTTATACGTGACGCGATACAATGAATCTATTATTCAATGTCACGACATAAAAATAAAAATAAAGGCACAAGAATGTGAACAAAAGTGGTTTCATTAATATCTAACACCGACCTCTATCAGTTATTTCTTTCTTTTTTCTTTTTTTTGAAAATCGCAGTATCAGTTTGAATGAAGTATCCTCTCATTTGACTAAATGTAACATGAAGGATTGAAAACAAAAGAGATACAGAGAAGCCACACATTTCGTATTTAAATGATACTAAAATGGAAATAGCAATAAAACCTATCTTTTGTAAATATAATTTATAATTATTGTAGAATTTCGTAGTTTCCTTAAAAGTGCGGGTAAAAATATAATCTGGAAAAAATTGTTAATCAGTGCACTTTGTTTTCAAATATAAATTACTTGAATTATACCACTTCTCATTTCGAAGCATCACAATGTACTTATATGAAAGCCGTATGTGTAGTTACTTAATCAATAAACTAAGAATATGCAGTTGAGATAAGAATTCCAAAACCACTTCTTAAACAGTGTGTGATATCAAACAATGAGCAATAAATAATTCACTGAAACAATAGATATTTTTAAATTCTTTCTTCAGATCATTGTGCATCGAGTTTTTCATACATTTTTCGAAAGATCCATTTGTGATAAAAGTGAACAGCATTTCCAGTACTAGAGATGATCTTAGATCAATTACTGATTTAGAAGATCTTGATTGACCTGAAAATAGAAATCTTATTTATTTCCCGCTATTAGTAGCATATTTGAGCACTATAGCATCAGGTTTCGCTCCTTCTAAAATGGTGGGTAAAATGTAATTCAATTAGGGAAGTACAACTTTTATTTGTCTTATGGTTTACGTAATAAAATAATTCAGTCATTTTTAGAATTTTGAAAATTACATCATCGCAGAGTAAAGTGTTAATCTCAATGAGTTTGAAAAGTTGAGTATAATAATCCCCTTCCCGCAGCGGAATCGGAATGTAAATGTAATATAAATAACACGTAGGTCAATCTCGCGTGCTTTGCTCTCCACGCTCCGAGAGCACTGGCGGACGTCACGGTCGGTTGGGTGCGTAGCGAGCGAGGCGTCTGTCTGGTGCTGCGGTGGCGGGGAGTCCCCGCTGCGAGCGAGCTGTGCGACGCGCCGCCCTCACTGACTCTGCCACCGTCGCTGCCGCGCGCACACAAACATCGCATAACTCACGTCCCGACAATAAAACGCTGCGTAAATCGCGTGCTGCGACAGCTTCGTCCGCGGCTCCGTCATTTCGCGCCGAGGCGTCGGCGACGGCGACGGAGGTGGTGGAGATGCACTGTCGTCTGAAGCGACCACCCAACCAGCTCTCCATCCGCTTAGACGTTCAACTACCCGTGCGACCGGGGTTACAACTAGATGCTGTGTCCTTGTTCTTGGTATCCTCTTATTATATATTCGACTTCTCTGAATCGGTGCTGATTACTTTTGTATCCTCATTCCAAGTAAGATTTTACGCATATATTCGCAGTGTTGCATCTTTTATCTTGTCAATATTAAAGAAAAGAAAAACTCTTATATTTTAAACAATCGAAGTGCGTAGACTTTTTTTTTCATATTTCCTGAACTTTTCTTGTGTAGGTTAAATTTAAATTCGTCATAGCATCTGAGAAACCAAGAAGATTAAAATTTGAGAATTGTTGCAGAACTTTCAAAACAATATTGGTANTATATATATATATATATATATATATATATATATATATATATATATATATATATATATATATATATATATATATATATATATATATATATATTTCTAACGGACAAGCAATTCGTCTAAGAAAAAAGTATACGAATATGTCGCAGAAAATTGTGCCTAGTTTATTTTCTATTAATATTTTACTACGAAATTGTGTATTTCGTGTCATAAGCGTAATATTGAGAAAAATCAAAATATTGTTGTAAATTTTGTTTAATTTCTCGAAATTTCAAGAGGCGTAAAATTGGAATTCGTAGTGAAAACCTACATGAAGCAAAAGAATGAAAGCTTCTCCAAAACTTTCCGGGTAGACGTTTTAATCACGGAATTATCTCTCTTGACTGGTACAGCGTTCCATCGTACTCTGACTCTCTCTCCTACCTCAGAAAGTACTCGAGTGAGCTGTAGGTGCAGAGACAACGGTTAAAAAGTCTTAGATTTTGGGTGACAAAGTTAGTTTGATTTTTTCCATTATTTTATTAGTGAGACTTTTCTCCGCCCAATACTTTAAAGGGAATTTTGTAATGTTTTGTTTACTGATGTATGCGATTTTTTAAAATTACTACAGGGGATTCCCTCTATATGAAAAAAGGCTTCGCAAATTTTTGTTCTAGCAGGTTAAAATGAAAAATATATATTTAAAACTTTATTTTTATTCTTTATAGGAAAAATATCAAAACAGATATTTCGAATTTCCTTCCTAACATTATTAGAATTCGGGACAAATAGCCTTTCAGATGATTCGTGTTTTACAAATCCTTGAAAAGTGTCTCTAAATAACCCAATTGAAAGGTATAAGCAGAGTGTTTTAAAATATAGGAATCAATTGTCATCTTTATTTAACTATTCATTTTACTCTTTCCTCATAGTGAATATATCCTATTTGGAATGGTTATTTATAGTAACGTTACATTTCTTCTCTATTTTTCATAATATTTTCTTTTATTCCGCGAGTTATTTTCAATTTCCATTCCGCATGTTTCAAATTTATTTTCTTCTTCTAAACATATCCATAAAAGAAGCATAGTTTTGGAGAATTATTTTGGATATTTTTTTCTTTCTTGTACATTCCTTCTTAATATTGAAAGTAATTATCACGTCTTCAATATCATTATGGGGTTCTCTTTAGTAAATATAAGAACCTTATTTTATAATATGTCAGAAATAAAATTTAGAGATAATTCCTCTTCTATATCTTCCTCCATTCATTCCCCTTCCTCCTCCTCCTCTACTACCTGCGTGTCTCTTTCCCTCCACTGCATTTCCCTCATAGCAGCCGTCGCGTCGTCCGCTCCATTTCGCAGTCGCCCATATCCGTCTGCCGGTGGCGGCGGCGCCTCGCGTTAAACAGCAGCTATTTCGACTCGCCTTGGCCGTGAGGACGGGGCGAGGGCGGGTGAGAACGTCGACGGACAGACGGCTCGCACACAGCCTTGGCCGACACTTGGCTCTGTATCCCCCTTTCTCGTTCTGCCTCCCCCACCATGAATGACGTATGCGAACAACACGGCGCCGCACAGCGTCTCGCACTTCGCGCGAACCCCCACACCGGGGAAAACAAAGACCTTTAATGAGGCGGGACCACGACGGCGGTGGCTGCGGTAGCAACTGCTGCCGCTGCCTCTACCGCCTCGACTTCCCTCACACCCTTCCTATCGATCGCGGATATTTGTTCCGGCGGCAAGGCTGCTGGTGAGTCGGAGCC